>AWOL01S0001213.1:322929-340253 GCA_000715115.1 Nicotiana otophora | reverse complement strand
TTGGTGCTCGGCAAGTATGGCCCGGGTGCTAGTCATGACCCTCCAGTTGGGTCGTGACACTTAAACTCCTTATAACCTCCTCGAGAGTCATCCACCCTATTCAAATCTCAAATGGACAACCCAAACGACCCAAACGATCTATGCTCCGTTAGCACCCCAACACACAAAGAAGTAGTCCACACCTCTAAGTAACTGAGCGAATCCCTTTTCTTAGTACATTACATCCGTCATGAACATCAAACCTAAAACATATCCAAGACTTCCATATATCCATAAGGTGTAATACATCATGCATCCAGATATTCCTTACTCAAGTCATCCTCAAAACCAACCTCTACGAGTCATAACCAATCCACAAGTATGCCTCAGACCAAAAGCAATACAACACATAACCATGCAATCAAATTGCCGATGGTAGACTCCCGCACTTGCCTCAAAGCCATTAGAATAAAACATCTGATAACTCACAATACCCATATTCTATTACTGCCGTAATCCCCCAGTGAGATTCAACTAAATCCTTCACAAGCTCCTGCAACACAACCCATAAAATACTTCAAATCATCCGCTAAGCCCGCATACATCTTCGTGACACTCAGTTCAACTTTCACATCCGATCTAAACTCAAATCGCAACACACATATTCCACTGGTAGAAAGAAACTCTCCACACAATGTCATAAGGATCACATATCCGTAGACAACCCAGCAGAAGATAAACCACCTGCTTAGCCTCAAATTGGCATTTCACTATGCCCTACCAAGTCCACAACCATCATGCCATCACTTAATCTTCCTGAGTATGAACTCATCAACAAGTCATGAGAATCTACTTTGTTCCACATATGAAAGTACATGAAAGAATCCCTCTAAACTCTCATAACTCCAGGCTATATAACACCTCCACAGAAATCGAGCATCCGATAGTCCTTTTTCACATCTCAAGCAAACTCTTCTCGTCACATTCAAACTATCTGAATGCATCCCGCAATCACAATGCAATCATCATATAACCATCCAACCACGCAGTAAGCCATCAATCGCGCTGCAAGGGGCACAATCGCACATATGAGTCCAAAGCACATACTCACGCAACTAAAACCACTGATCACAAGTTATGGTCAAGACCCGGCTTCGAGTCCTCTAGACTGGCCTAACTCCAAAATATAGCAACACATCTCGCATCTCACCCATGGAATCCACAAGTCATCGATGCACTGCCGATACCGGGCGCTCACATGCGCATACGAGTGATTGGAAGAAATTCAAAGAGATACACTTCAAGCTGAATCAATGTCGCACGATAAGGAAAGAAAGATGAAAAGTTTATCCTAAATGCCTCGTAGACTCTCGCAGATAGGTATGGACGTCATACCGATCTGCAAGACTCTACTAGACACTTGCTTATGACTCATAGAACCTATGAACCTAGAGCTCTGATACCAACTTTTCATGACCCAAAATCCAACTAGTCGTGATGGAATCTAACTCAACCCACTAGGTAAGTCAATTAACAACAATCCAATGCAAATGAAATATACTAGGAAAAATAAATGATAAAATAATTGAACTTTACCCAACTTCCCAAGGATTGGTAGTACAAATCATGAGCTTCAAAGATTTCGAGTTTACAAAGCTTGTATGAAATAAATACATCATCTGTTCTAAATATACATAAACAGATTTACAAATCTAAAGCTACCAAGAATAAGAGGCAGCTATAACCGGAAAGCAGTTACATCTTCAATGACACCCCCCTATACACAACAACATCAACTCCAAAATCTGTACGCAAGGTGCAGAAGTGTAGTAGAGCACAACCGACCCCATGTACTCAATAAGTAACAAATCTAACCTTAGGTTGAAAGCAGTGACGAGCTTGGACAAACGGTCAATGTCAAACACCAATAGAAATGAACAACTCGTAACAATATAATAAAAGTATTACAAGTAATAACTCAAATATATCATACTCAGCTCGTTCACAATTATAGAAGGTCGGCTTGCTTTTCTGGTATAACAGTAAAACTTAACTTTTTCACTAAAATCATCAAAATATGAGTATTTCAGAAAAACAATGATTTTTCCCAAAACCTTTCAACAACAGACAAGATATTTCATTACGAGATAGCATGAGGAAAGTACATCTCTATGCCTACATGTCGATGTGCATGAGAAGTCATGAATGTCACAATATCGTATAGCATGAGGAAATGCATCTCTATTCCTACATGCCGAGTATGCATGTCAAATGTAATGCATCATAGTGACAAACTCATATATTTACACTCTCAGAGTACTCAATCTCACGGTCTCACGCTCAATCACTCGGCACACTCAATCACTCGGCGCTCTGTCACTCGGCACACTCAATCACTCGGCACTCGGCACTCTATCACTCGATACCTCGGCACTCGGTACCGGCGCTCGCTGTTGGTATGTCAGACTACGAAGTGGCGAATCCTGCCTGAGCGCTAATATAAGCCAACATGGCATGCTGCGGCATGCAGCCTTATCCCATAATAAGTCAATAAAGCCTGCTGCGGCGTGCAACCTGATCCCATAAATGTTACTCACAACTCAACCCTCAGGCCCCAACTCAGTCATTAATCTCTCCAGTCTCTCGGGCTCACAAATCTCATGCCAATCAGCCCAAATAATGCTAACATGATGTAACAACAAATAATAACAGAGACTGAGATATTATATGCAAATGAATGAATATGACTGAGTATGTAATTGCATTTTAAGCAAATACCAAAAAATTAGAGATGACCTTAGTGGGTTCCAATAGAATAAACATATAGCCTAAACATAATTCCTAATATGATTCACAGCTCATATAATCAAACAAGTAGGGAGAACATTGAGGTAACAAGATATAACATCAAACCAAATCCGGCCATAGTCTAACAATCGACTAGAATCATGATTTCCTCGGTGCACTCCCACATGCTCGTCACCTAGCATGTGCGTCACCTCAATACATCTTTTATGACACAGTTCCCAAGGTTAAATATCCTCAAATCCAAGTTTAGATATGTTACTTACTGTGAACTAGCCGAATCCAATACCGATCAAGCCAAACAATACTCTAGAAATGCCATCTTGCGCGTACCGACCTCTGAACGGCTCGAAACTAGCCAAAAGTAAAGCAAGAACATCGAATAATTCCAAAGAAAACAAACACAATCGATAAAGGTTGAATCTTTAAATCAAAGCCCAAAGTCAACCAAAAAGTCAAACTCGAGCTCGCACCTCGCAACTCGACAAAACTCACAAAATCCGACAACCCATTTAATTACGAGTCGAACCATACTAGTTTTACTCAAATCTGACTCCGAATCGATGTTCAAAACTCAAAAATTGACTTTATGAAAGTTTAGATACACCCCCAAATTTCTCTTTAAAATCATCAATCAAATGCCAAAAACGAAGATAGAATCACGGAATAAAATCAATAACGAGTATAAAGCACTTATCCCAATCTATGTGGTGAACATCGCCTCTAAAATTGCCTCAATCCGAGCTTCATAGCTCAAAATATGCTAAAATGCCCGAAACCTTCAAAATAGAGTACTTAAAGGTCTGCTCCAGGTATACTCTTCGCGAACGTGGAAGGACCATCACGCTCGCGATGCACAAAACCTCACTGCCACAAAAAGACCCTACGCATTCGCAGCATAGACCTCGCAAACGCTATCCACATCAGATCCAAACCTTCGCGAATGTTGGTGCTATTTCTCGAACACGAAGACATTTCCTCCAGTTCCTAGCTTCTTAACTCAACTTTATGCGAACGCGAGCTTAAGGATGCGAACATGATGTTCATGCCTCATAAAAGTACGCAAACACAATAACCTTGTCATGAATGCGATGAAGGAAAAAGCCAGCTCCCATAATACACTACACGATCACGATCTAATCTTCGCGATCACGAAGGAGGTCTGAAACACCAGAAATCAGCAGTGCCAAAGAATATGGAAATGATACAAAACACATCCGAAACTCACCCGATTTGTTTGGGCTAATTAGCATAAGATTTGTGAGCCCGAGAGACTAGAGAGATTGATGACTGAGCTGGGGCCTGAGGGCCAAGTTGTGAGTGGCATTTATGGGATCTGGTTTCACGCCGCATCAGGCTTTATTGACTCAACTTTGGATCAGGCTGCACATCGCACCATGCCATGTTGGCTTATATTAGTGCTTGGGCAGGATTCGCCCCTCCGAAGTCTGACATACCAGTAGTGAGTGTAGGTGCCGAGTGCGGAGCTACCGAGTGCCGAGTGACCGAGTGCCGAGTGATTAAGTATGCCGAGTGATTGAGCGTGAGACACTGAGATTGAGTACTCTGAGAGTGTGAGTACATGACTTTGTCACTATGATGCATAACATTTCACATGCATACTTGGCATGTGGGCATAGAGATGCATTTCCTCATGCTATATGGTATTGTGACATTCATGACTTCTCATGCACATCGACATGTAATTATAGATATGTACTTTCCTCTTGCTATCTAATAATGAAATATCTTTTCTGTTGTTAAAAGGTTTTGGGAAAAATCATAATTTGTCAGATATACTCATGTTTTGGTGATTTCGGTGAAAGAGTTGGGTTTTACTGTTATACCTGAAACGCATGCCGACATTCCGTAACTATGAACGAGTTGAGCATCATATCTTTGAGTTATTATTTATACTGCTTTTATTGTATTGTTACGAGTTGTTCTTGGCTATTGGTGTTGGACTGTGACCGTTTGTCCAAGTTGGTCACTTCTTTCAACCTAAGGTTAGGTTTGTCACTTATTGAGTACATGGGGTCGATTGTTCTCATACTACACTTCTGCACCTTGCGTGCAGATTTCGGAGTTGATGTTGTTGTGTATGGCAGGAGAGGGCATTGAAGATGTACCTGTGTTCCAGTTATAGCTGCCTCTTGTTCTTGAATACTTTAGATTTGTAAATTTATTTATGTATATTTCGAAACGATGATGTATTTATTTCATACCAGCTTTGTAAACTCTAAATCTTAGAAGCTCATGATTTATACTACCAGTCCTTAGGAAAATGTATAAAAATTCAGTTATTTCATCATTTAGTTTTTTCACTAAATCTCATTTGCATTGGATTGTTGTTAATTGACTTACCTAGGGGGTTGGGTTAGGTGTCATCACAACTAGTTGGATTTTAGATCGTGACATATAATTTGCCACTGATAACTTGAAACCTCTAACGTAATACATTGTCACTAGGGCTCACGTCCCATCGGGAAACATCTGAAGTGATTTGTCTGATCCACCTAGGGACGATACTATACTTCAATAACTGTATTTCATAGCATCCCAACGTGATTCATCTTATTCTAATCTCTTGCAATTCATGAAATCCCTTCTCTTTGAATCTTTACTCAATTGAAGGCCTAAATACCATCCTCTTATCATTTATCATAATTACACCCCTATTCTACTACCATGGAAACATTCCATCTCTTCTAAATTCTCCTAGTTTTAAACTCCGTTGAGTTCATTTAGGCTATATTGAGCTTTCTATAACTTACGGAAACCATCAGCTCTCTTGTTTTGATGGGCTTAATTCCAAAGCTTTACCTATTCTTCTCACCTTGTCACTCACCTTTTCTTACCCTTACTCTTATCTACCTAAAACCTTGTCTCTACCATACTTTATCTTGCGGCCTACATATATCTATTTATACTACTCGCAGCCTTCTATTAACCGTGCCTTCTCAGTTGTCTTTAAATGTAAGCAATTACTTTTCCTGGTTGTTCCGCAACTTTTTGCATGAATACTTAGCTTATCTTCGTGCCCACACATATTGGAATTCCATGTAACCCATATGATCTCGATATTACTTTTAATTTTTACTTCCTGTTTATTAGTCACGATAGGCGCCACTTTCTTATGGAGTGCATACGATGTATTAGTGAGACTGTTGTTACAAGATCATTTCTTCTTTAGGTCACTATGCTTAGGTTGAAGCCTTCTTCCTTATTTACTCAGCTAGTCTTTCGTGGTAATACTTAGGGAAGACCGTTTGACTCCTGTAAAGCTACGAGCTTATTACATCATATACCCAAAGGAATTTTTGATGTTCTTTCTCGCGTATAAATATCCTTAGTTACTTACCTCCGCGCCCTTGTGCTCGTAGGGTTGCTTCTAAACTGAAATTTTGATTGTCTCACTAGTGGCACTTTCTTTTATTTACACTTATACGGTACCTTTAACTACCCCAACTCCTATAGGAATTTTTCTCAAGGATCACGATGTCATCATATATGCGAGACTGAATTTTCTATGTTGGTCTCACTACGTTTATCTTGCACAATATGTTGATTTTTCTATATCCTCTTGTCTAGCCATAACTAGACTCTTCTTGAATCAACCACTAATTACTCGATGGTCCATTCTCATATCTACATTCTCGTAATCTCTCTTAGGTTATTTCCTTTGTCTTAAATTATCTCTAGCACTGGATCCTTATATATGAAGTGTTCATTCTCACTTATTTATCAATAACATCCCGGGCAGGAACCTTACTCCCTCTCCCGGCGTCATGCTTGCATAATGTTCTAGAGTCGCAACATATCTGTAGGATCTGAATAAATACAATCTTATTCCTTTCGCCTTTTTACCGTATTCTGCCTTTACTATTCCATAGTTAACTCACCATCTTTGGTATTTTTTGACATCTCCAATGGTATCTTACTCGCCTTGCAGTAACCCTTTTGTACCAAGGATAACTGAATTTCTTACGCATAAGGGTGACACCAAGTGTAATTGACATACTTAGTCTCTTAAGCATAACTCTGCTTACAGTACATTCTTTAGGGAAGCCTCTTCCTGAAAGACCTTTAAAGGTTATTCTTCCATTGTCCATTCTATTATCGTCGGAACGCGATCTCTGAAATTCTCATGATGTCGACTATTATCGAACTCTCTGATCCCTAACTCATGTTAGGTTTCATCTTGTTTACTAGGCCATATTAATTTCTATTACTCTGGGGTCTAACTTAGCCTTCTGGTAATCACGTTGGAATTGCCAACTCATTTCTCAAAATGAGAATATGACTTTACGGTTTATACTCTTTTATTGTCTCAAGGTGTGTCTCCTCTTGTACTTTCCTTCTGTGAATATATAGACTTTTCATCTATCATATATTGGTTTACCGTTATCAGCCATTTATCACATCTTATCAAAATGTTTCATTTACTCTCTTCTTATTCTCCTGCTAGTATTTCTGTCTGTTACCTTATTCTGGAAACTTCAACAAAATATTCTTTCGCTTATAGCTTTCCTTGCTCCATTCACTGGCTCTTCATAGTTCTCTCTTTACTAGGGACGGGAGCCATACTAAGATAAATATTTATCCCTTCTAGGATTCCAGTGCCTATCTTCTAAATTTTCTAAACATTCTAGTCTTATTCTAAAGTGCACTACCAGGGTGTCTCACAATGAAAACTACTATCACATTTGCAATATCCTCTAGAAATGTCAGCTAATGCTAATAATCCATCCATCATTTTGGGTTACTCTAACCCCAACTGGATCCTAATCTCATATCCTTCTCTTAAACTATATCTATTAGCTCCCATATGGTATAACTGAGATGGGTGTGGCCAATTGTACATACCTCTGTTACTATTGAAGGTAACTTAGAGTACTTATATTTCTCTGCCTAAATTGTAAATACTGATAATATTCACTAACTGGGTACCTCGTACCCTTCTTTACCTTGATTCATTTACTGCTGAAACTTGTATCTACCTTCTGATTATCTTATTTCTTTTTACCATATGGGTGGATAGATATTCTTTCCTTAGGGCTCCTTATCAAGAAGCTTACATGTTAAGGTACACATATGATCTACTGAAAACCTCACATTTTCTCATCATAAGCATGATGCAAAATCGAGTTCCTCTGACTCAACTCTTCCACAACTACATTCAATCTCTTACCAACTGTCTTTCAGGATGTAGGTATCGTTGTATTACGAATAAAATAGAATTTAGGGGTTTGAATTATTACAACTGAGCTCTACCATACGATCTAGAAACAGCGAAAAGAGTGACAGTCCTAAATTCCTTGTAGCCTCCTACTTATAAGTGTGGTGCACAACACACCCATAAAAAGACTCTACTATACATGGCTTGTAGACTCTCTAGGACAGAACTGCTCTAATACCAAGTTGGTCACGACCCAAATCGGAGGGCCGCGACGGGCACCCACAGCCTTACTCAACCGACCAACGTAATGTATCTTTCTTATCATACCATCATGGGTAAATGGGCTAGAAGAGTAGAGATAACTAGAATAAAACATAAGAGAATAGTCGACATTGGATGACCCAACATGATATACAAACTCATACATGTGACATACGAGCCTATAAAGCCGACATGATCATTTGTACATTCAACATAGGCTGACAAGGCCATACAAGTATCCATATACATGACATCCATCTACAAGCCTCTAAGAGTACATAAACGTCATAAAGGTCGGGACAGGGCCCCGCCATATCAATCATTACATGTCCAAAGCATACTGACCAAATAGGCAACTTCGGAGCAACTGGAGTGTGCCAACACCTTCCGCTAAACTGATAGCCTACTAGGAGGACTATCAACCTGTCTTTCGGTACCTACGGGCATGAAACGCAGTATCCCCAGGCAAAATGGATGTTATTATGAATAAAGTACCGAGTATGTAAGGTATGAAAAGCAGTAGACATGAAAGAAACATATAGTAAAGGACTCAACCTGTAAGTCTGAATAGCTTTGTAAATCACGAAACATTTAAAATGTCATGCATATGCATATAAGTATCATATCATGCATAGCTATATGCGTACATAACATCATCAAGCCTCTGAGGATGGAAGTCAAGAAAGAAAGACTTTTGATATCTTCTCTCTCCTGTGATTTAGGGCAAAACTAGGGCAAACATCGGTAACAACCTATTAATGGCCAATATGGTCGGCGGCCAGCCTCTGTTGGAGATTGGTCTGCCTCCCACGACTTACTCACAACCGTCAAACACCAATCCAACAACAAATCCAACCCTATACTACTCAAAAATCCTTAGACCTAATTCTATAAACTTGCCCAAGCACGTAAACTCGACTGCCCAGGCTATTGTTGACCCATTACAATTTAGACGACCTACTTTATTGCATGGACAACCTCTTGTTGAATTTATAGAAGCCTAAATTTATCGTATAAACGTCATTTAGGGATTACAATTTGCAGTTGTGGGTAAGGTTTCTTATGGATGGCCAGAATTATAAGAGTTACGTAGAATTATACCAGCTCAATGTGGAATCAAAGGTGAATGCAATATTGGTTTCTTTAGAGATAGGCATGTACTTATTAGATTATCATTATGGGAAGATTTTATTAACCTTACGTCAAAGAGTGCTTATTATGTTAAAGCTAAGGATGGTTATGAATATCAAATAAGATTGTAAATTTATGATGCAAAGTTCAAAGTTGGGGAAAAACCTCCAATGGTGATGGCTTGGATATCTTTTCCAAGTTTATTACCAAAGTATTTTGTGAAGGAATGTTTATTTCGTTAGCTTCAGAAGTAAGGAAACCATTACACCTCAATATGGCTATTATAAATAAAACACGACCTAGTTGTGCCAAAGTTAAAGTCCTTGTTGGTTTCCTAGCTAACTTGCCCAAGAATGTCTGTATGGATATAGAGAACGGAATGGGTGAAAATTTAATTTAATTTCTACCTAAATATTCCAAAGAGTGTAGGATACAAGGGCATGATAAGATTGATTGTTGGAGATTACATCCAGAATTAATGGTTCATGACAAACAAAAACAAGCTGCAACTGGTAATGTTGAAGAAAAGGAGAAAAATAAGGGTCCATTAATGATCCTTGCAAGTGGAAGAGTAGTTGGTAATGTACGCGACCGGTGGAAGGAGGTGAGGGACAATCGTATCAATAACACTAGAAAGCAGGATGATTTGAAAAATAAAACTAAAACTGGGAAAGAAATTGTCCCAGTTGATGGTGGTACCCAAAAGGTTCAAATAACAAATAAATTTGCAGCTTTATAGGTGGAAGAAGGGGAGAAGGAAGATAATAATCAGTTGGATTTGGTGGAGACAACTGCTACTCAAAGAAGCCCTAGAATTAAACCTATTGAAACTGGGAGATTGAAGCCAGCGGCTGCTGTCTTCATGTCTGCTCCAACTGGGAATGACAAGCTGGATAAAGGAAAGAATGCTAGTCCTAAGAAGAATGTGAATGGGTCTACTGAAGAAGTACAAGAAATATCAATAGCTCAATGGGTGAATAAGACCCTTGTACCTACCAAAGTAGTTCAAGGTAATGAAGACATTCCTAGTAGTGTTAACAAGGATCAAAATGGAGCATATTTGCCTCAACTAGCCAAAACTAATCAATCCTACCAAGAGGTTCCTTCATAGACTGTAATTACTGGAAATTTGCACATAGGGCGATTATGCAGTGAACAGGTGGAAGGAGAAGATGGTATCCAATCGCGTGGTGAAGATTTAGAAGATTTGGTGCAATTTGTTGATGAAGATAATCATGCTGAGGAAGTAGTACCTATAGATGAACATCATGCAGATGATATGGGTGGCACAGTCAAGGAAACAGGTGTTGAGAGATCCTGAGCTAAGTCCTGAACCTCTAGATAATCCCAAAAGCTTAAATTTACCAGAATAAACTCAAGTTTATAACCCTAGCACTAAACAACTTGATGCAACCCTAGCTATAGTAAACCCTAGGCCTCATTTGATGCATGAGGACACTAACATAGCTGGAAAGAAGGTAATAGATGTAGTCCCAACTCCTATGGAGCCAAAGGGAGCTAAAAAAGTAGTCCGTAAACCTTGGAAGAATCAGATAACAAAGCAGCAACAAGGGAGTCCAGAAGAAGAGAATGATACAAGAAATGGAAAGGACATGGACGAGGAATCAACTCTCAAGAACTTCATGAATGTGGCAAGGCAAGGTGATCTATCCCCCAGGAAAATATAGAAGGTTAAGTCAGTTGGCAAAGGCAAGAAGAGGCAACAAAAAAACAATACTAGTGTCCTTGGCACTAGAGTGCAAAGAAGAAGGACAGTCTCTAAATCCAATGTTTAGATATGAATGCTATCATTTTGAATATTAGATCTCAAAAAACAAAGAAAGCCTTTGAAAGGATTATTACAATGCATAGACAATATCCATCTGGATTTGTGGGGATGATGGAACCAATGCAACAAGCGAGGAAACTGGAATTATGGGATTTAAGTTATTTGATTTAAATTCCCAAAAGGTGATTATACTTACATTAGTGTATGCAAAATGTGATGCAATAGAGAGAATATAATTATGGGATACATTATATGATTTGGCTAGCAACATGAGAGCTTCATGGATTGTTGGTGGGGATTTCAACGTAATCCGGGAAAAGGAGGAGAAATTTGGTTGACTGCTAGTAGATTTGAATGAAGTAGATGACTTTAAGAATTATATCAGTACGTGCAACTTACATGATCTTGGTTTCAAAGGAAGCATTTTTACATGGTAGAATGACAGAGCTGAGGATGATTGTATCTTTAAAAGGCTGGATAGAGTGTTGTCCAATGATGAATTCCAACAGTTATTTCCAGGGGTGGAGATCACACACTTGTCCAAAATTGGATCTGACCATAGCCCTTTGTTAATCAAGTGTGATCCTGATGTTATTCCTATTAAGAAGCAGTTCAAATTCCTAAACTTTTGGGCAGATTATGCGACTTTTCAAGATGTAATGAAGCAAAACTGGCAGCTTGATATTAGTGCTAATCCCTTTATCATATTTAATCACAAATTAAAGAAGTTTAAGAAAGCATTATCAGCATGGAGTAAGGTAACTTATGGATATATCTTCTAGAAAATTGCTAGCTTAGAGGAGGTGGTGATGGTGCATGAATCTTAATTTGAACTCTATCCTACTCAGATTAATAGAGAAAGACTTTATACAAGCAGAACTTATCATATTCTTACCACTTGAGGAAGAATTTTGGAGGCAGAAATCAGGTATGACCTGGTTTAAAAAGGGTGATCACAATACTAGATTCTTTCATATTCAATTGAATGGGAGGAGAAGAAGATTGCAGCTGGAGAGGATTCAAAATAAAGAAGGAAACTATATTGAAGGCAATGAACAAATGGCTGAAGAGGCAGTAAGATTATTTACTGCTCAGTTTTGTGAAGAAGTTGCCCCTACTGCATTTGGGATCATTGATGAAGTTCCCAGTATGGTCACTATGAAGCACAACCAAGATATGGTAAGACAACCTACAAAAGAGGAGGTCAAGTATGTTGTGTTTGGGTTAAATGGGGAAGTGCAAGAGGACCTGATGGCTTCACTGGAAAGTTTTTTCATTGCTGCTGGGAGATCATAGGAGATGATGTGTATTCTATGGTAAGGGACTTTTTCAGTTGCCAGGAACTACCTAAGTTCATCACTCACACAAACTTAGTATTGTTGCCTAAGAAAAAGGAAGTGGTCACATATTCTGACATGAGACCTATAAGTCTTAGCAACTTCATCAACAAGGCATTCTCAAGGGTTGTCCATGAAAGAGTAGTCAATTTGTTACCTACACTTGTCTCATATGAACACGCTGGATTTGTTAAACGGAGGAGTATTATAGAGAATGTGATATTGACTCAATATATAATAAATGATATTTGATTAAGAACAAGGGAATGACCAAATGTGGTGATCAAGTTAGACATGACCAAAGCATATGATAGACTATCTTGGATATTCTTAACTAAAGTGTTGAGGAAAATGGGCTTCTGTGAGAGATTCATTGGGATTGTTTATGGCATTATTGCAAACAATTGGTACTCAGTGTTAATTAATGGCCAGCCTTATGGATTCATCAAATCCACTAGAGGAGTCAAACAAGGTAACCCTTTGTCATCTACTCTATTCATTCTAGCTGCTGAGGCACTATCAAGAGGATTGAATGCACTTCACTTGAATCCTTACTTCTGTGGGTTTGGGTTACCAAAATAGAGTCCAACGATCAATCATCTTGCCTATGCAGATGATACCATAATCTTTTCATCCTCAGATGCAACTTCACTACAATTGATCATGGAGGTTTTAAGTGCTTATGAGGTGGCTTCTAGGAAGTTGATCAATAAGGCTAAAGCAGCAGTATTCATGCATCATTCTGCAAGCAGTGCAGTGGTGAATAAGGTCCAAAGAATCACAGGGATAGGTAGGCAGGAATTCCCCTTCACATATCTTGCATTGGTTGTCCTATATTTTATGCAAGAAGGAGAATGGACTACTATCATGGTCTCATCAACAAAATTCTGAACAAACTACAATAGTGGAAAGGTAAACTTTTTCTATTGGTGGTCGAGCAATTTTGATAACACATGTGTTGCAAAGCACGCCAATACATTTGTTGTCAGCAGTGAACCCCCTGTCATGTGTCATTAATAAAATGCACAAGATGTTTGCACAGTTTTTCTGAAGTAATGCAGTAGTTGGTAAAGGAATGCACTGGGCTTCTTGGGATACATTTAGCTTACCATGTTAAGAAGGACGGGTAGGATTTAGATTATTACATGATGTCTCCAAAGCTTTATTTTGTAAACTTTGGTGGAATTTTAGAACTAAACCTACCTTATGGAGCTCTTTCATGCATCAAAAATACTGCAATAAATTAAATGCTATGGTAGTGTAATGGATAAAGGGATCAAATATTTGGAGAAAGATGTTAGAATGTAGAGATAACATTGAGCATTAAATAATATGGCAATTAAGAATGGGCTCCTCACTTTTATTGTTTGACAATTGGACAAGATTAGGAGCATTGTATTTCGTTACTCCATAGGATTTTTATTGTGATGAAGACATACATAATGTGTACGATGTGGTGGATGAAGGAGAATGAGATGAGAACAGGATTATGAACATTTTACCTCATGATCTTGAAATTCATGTCATTGAGAATATTAAGCCTCCAGTAATGCATGATGAATTAGATAGACCTTATTGGATGTTGGAGACTACAGGTAACTTCACGGTCAAATCTGCATGGGAATACACTAGGGGAGAAGAGATCCCAAAATTGAATTTAGAAATCATGTGGGTGAAAGGGATTCCTTTTAAGATTGCCTTCTTCATGTGGAAGGTTTGGAAATCTGGGCTACCACTTGATGATCATTTTAGAAGGTGGGGCTATTTCATGCCATCGAGGTGTTGGTGTTGCCGAAGTCCAGACGAGAAGACATTAGTGCATGTTTTTATAGATCATATGCAGCTCGCAATATTTGGTATTACTTTCTCTCAGATGCAGGGATAGCAATGGAAGGTCTCTCCTTGTAACAAGCAATAACTAAGTGTTGGACTGTCCAAGTAGTGCCAAGACTTAACCCTATATTTCATGCACTGCCCTCAATCATTTTGTGAGAAATTTGGAAGAGGAGGAGTAGTTATAAGCATGGGGAAGCGGTGTCAATTAGTAGAGTTATATACCAGATATCATCTACATTACAAGCTTTAGTCAAAGTGAGGAAACCAAACATGCAGAACGTTCCACACAAATAGCCAGATTTATTGGATATGATGGAGAATTACACTCCTCCTCCGAAGATGACCAAAGTCTTATGGGAAGTTCCTTCTCAAGGGTGGATAAAAGTCAATACAGATGGGGCACCAAGTGGTAACCCAGGCAGGAGTTCGATTGGTTTTGTACTAAGGGATGAAGAAGGAGATGTTAGGTTTGCTATGGGAAAGGAGATATAGGAGGTTACCAATACTGATGTTGAAACATTTGCTATTATTGAAGCTTTGAAATATTGTATACAACATGGCTACACGCAGATATGAGTGCAAACTGATTCAATGCTACTGAAAAATGTTGTTGAAGGCACATGGATTGCACCTTGAATAGTAGTTGCATATGTGGAGGACATCAAGGGCATCATGGAGAGATTTAATGTCAGAATATCGCACATCATGAGGGAGGGCAACAAAATGGCTGACTACCTAGCTAATTATGTTCTTGATAGTGGCTACATTGAAGTGCTAGTTTTGATCAATTGGAGATACAAGGCGAAAGGATTGTGAATAGTGATAAACTACAATGTCCATACCTAAGAGTAAGATTTGTGAGGAGCTAGGAGGTGAGGAGGAGAAGAGTAGTAAGGGGCTGGAGAAGGTTGGAGTCATTAACTTGGTTCACCATGTTCAAGTCCTTAGGGAGAAGGACATGGTTATTATTTTTTCTACTAACCTCGTGTTCTGTTTTGCAGGAGAAGTTATTGTATTCATGCCTTGCCTTTCGATATAAATTCTAAGGGTGGTATTATCACTATGTGCTCACTCCCTTGAAGGAGTATTGAAGGTGAGCACAAGCATGGAAGTAAGGAATCAAAGGAAGAAACTAGGTCTCGACAGTGTTCCTAAGGTCTCCAATCTTGTGAGGAAAACATACAGCCTAGTAGGCGAGAATACCTATTGGAAATGGAAAGTACCCAAGTTAGGGAGAAACTGTCATACACATTGGATCCCATGTACTTGACACTGCCCAGAATTAATGTCCTAACGGGTGTGATATGGGTTGATTATATTGACCTATTGGATACATTTGAAGCAGTGTGGAGTAGAAGCCTAATTAACTTCATTACTACACTATCTCAAGAGATTTTTCAGGATAAGGATGAACTGGGATTCAGCTGGAGAAAGCACGAGTGTTAGTTCAAACATTACATGCCCAGTTCTGCGCAAAATTGTAGCACAATGGACATAATGGACAATGCGCGTGAATTGAGTATGCCCCATGGTTTTTCATGCATTTACCTAGCTCATATACGTAAAGAGGTATGCCGGAGAGGCTGGGTTTGGACATGGGAATCACAGATACGTAATCACAAGAAGACAACATATGGGAATACACAGTTGATATCAAGGGAGTTGCGACAAACTTTCAATGCATCTGGATGACTGTGGACTGTCTATTCTTTGGCTTACAATGTAGGAGGAGTTTTTCTTGCAAATAAACACCATGCTCATGGATCATTGTATTGCCCAGGGTCGCTAAAATATGGCCAGTGTACTACTTTGATATGTCAATAAGTATTTCATTTCATAGGATAACATGTGCTACCAAATTTGTGTGCTACTTGCTCAAAATTAGTATTTGACCTAGTTTTTTGTAAGACCTTGTGTTACTCTATTTTATATATATATATATATATATAAAAAAAAAAAACTTGCCACAGCCACCTTGCCTAGTGAATTTGCTAAAAAAATAAAATCAAGCCTCTGAAGGCATCCCATCATATCATCTCGGTCTCAGTGGGCGATATCATCAACGTATACCAGCTGATCAGGTGGTGGTGCGTATATAATGCCCTAACATTTAATAATACCCCATATACATACTATATACGCGCATATAACGCCATCTGATCATGGATCAATATACATGTATAAATGAATGCAATGCATAAGGAAGTAAGTCGATAAGATCTCTCGGAATGTCATAAGATCAATATGCCTTCAGTTAATATCATCAAATAAACTTTATCAACTTACGTATTTTCTGAGACCCATGAACAGACGATATAATAATAGGACACATGGGAAATCAAGAACATAGTCACCTCTAGTACTTCTAAGAATAGAGTCATTTGTGAAAGTTGCATGTTTGCTTGTTTCATTGGTATCATATAGATCATGCCAAAAGGAAAGAAGGGATAGCCTCAACATACATTTTCAATCTTATCTCCAATCGTCAACCAAGCTCAATATGATCTTCTTACATCTACAATGAGTAAACCGACTTCGCCATCATCATATAAGTGTTGTAATTCTCATATTTCAAAACCAATATTCTACAAGAAAACGGACAGCACCTCCCATGTTTGTACTATATCCCATAAGTTACTAAAAGTCACAAAAGCCCAAACAACAATAATATAATTCACAATAAGCTCTCTGATTACTTCAACAACCATTTTAAGCGGCGAGCTGGATTGACGATTAACTAAATATAATTTTAATCCAATTCCTTTTTCATGAATCTGCCTACAACATCTATAACATCATACATTACCACATCATTTTCAGCCCAAAGCTTCTTGAGAATAATCTTCAAAAATAGTCCACACGCCTAGCACCTTAACCTTTATCGCCAACCTCTTGTTTTTCATATTATCTTCTTCAATCAACTTAATTAGCACATAGATAAGCTTAATAACAATAACCATAACATAATCAAACTATTTACAACAGTTTACAGCCACAACATATATAT
>AWOL01S0001213.1:281329-305666 GCA_000715115.1 Nicotiana otophora | reverse complement strand
ATTCTATTGCCGCACTGGTTCATCATAATTATCTTGTATTCCTAAATTCTTAAATTGGTGTTTAGTTTTCATACTAGTACTATTCGAGGTACAAACATCCCTTTTGCCGGGGGCGCTGCATCTTTAAATGGATGCAGGTGGTTCCACAACAGGAGACATTGATCAGTGATAGCAGTACACCTTCTTCCCAGCTGACTTGGTGAGCCCCACTTCATCCCGGGGTCATGTATCTTTTGTTCTTTATGTATTATGGTTGAGGTATAGCCGGGGCCTTGTTACCGGCATTATCATTGTACTCTTCGTTATCTATAGAGGCTCCATAGACATAGTGTGGGTTGTGTATTGGTACTGGGAAAGACAAACTATGCTATGTTGTGGTTGTATTAATTGTCCATTTGAGACTTTAAAAATGGTGAAACTTTTGGTAAGAAATTGGTAATTGCAGACACGACCACTTTGTTGTTTAATTAAGGAAAACATATATTCTCTTTATTCATGAATGAGTTTGGGTAGAAGAAATCTAACAGGCTTGCTCGGTCGGTTTTACTCGGTTGAGCGCCGGTCGCGCTCCACAGTTTTGGGGCGTGACAAACTTAGTATCAGAGCCTAAGGTTTTAAATTGTCCTAGGATATCTCGGAGCCGTGTCTAGTAGCGTCCTTATTATAGGCGTGTTGTCGACCATATTTATAATTAGGATTCTACATGGGCATTTTGGAATAATACCTTTCTTTTATATTCTGAATCGTGCGATGAAACTGGTTGTGAAACTGTTCTTCCTCCAACTCATGCGTTGAGGATAAAGGTAAGTTTAGATACTATTTTGGTTTATTCAAAGTAATGTTGTCATGTGACATGACGAAGGGGTAAAGGCCTGAATATTAAACAGATGGCACATGTATCATGTTGAATGAATAGTATGACCATATGAGACAAGTATATAGTACCATGAGCATACTTTATATGAGAAGAGTTCTAGAAGTGATTACCCACCTCCAAAGAGGATTTGACATGATAAATGAGACCCAAGCCTAACTTGTATATGTGGATAGTGTGGGAACCATGTGTATGATTCTAAGATGTAAATTTGTTACATAGGCACGTGATATATGAAAGGCATAGCCTGGAGAGTAANAATGATAAATGTGTAGGTCTCTCACGGGAGACAAGAAGTTATGAAATGAGAGTTAAGTGAACCCACAATGAGAAGACCCTAGCACTATAAATGCTATAAAAGTTTCAGGAATGTACGAAGTGGTGTTACACTCCAAAAAGGATATTGACACGAGGGATTTGGATCCCAAGCCTATGTGGCTGAATAAGAGTAGAGAACTTATGAGGTTAATACCATGGGGACTTAAATCTCCCTACTAGTCAATCATATACAGGAGGACTGGAGATGTGAAAATGTCTCCCTCAAATTGCTAAATTCAAGACTTGTGTCAAAATGTGAATCATTCACCCCAAGTGGGGAGGGAAGGACCATGATGAGGCTACTTAAGTGCAATAAAATGAGAGTAGGGCCATGTAGCTATGATGTTTGGATATTTTGTTGAAGACATATAGTCTATAAAAGTGGTAAGGGATAATGTGATTCTCTAAAAGGAAATGCAAAATATAAACCACTAATACAAAAATAATGTAGAAGGTTAAGAAAT
Source organism: Nicotiana otophora (assembly GCA_000715115.1). NCBI lineage: Eukaryota > Viridiplantae > Streptophyta > Magnoliopsida > Solanales > Solanaceae > Nicotiana > Nicotiana otophora. The sequence continues at coordinate 304,010 of AWOL01S0001213.1, read as the reverse complement.
GTAAATTCTTCGTACGTGGGAATATACATGACAAGGTTAACGATACTAGAAACTAAGAGTAAGGTTTGCAAAAGGGTTTTATACTTGTTAGAGAGTCAGGGACAATGGAACCTAATGAAGTACTACAGATCAAATGTGAAAGGCTTGCGAGTTCTTAGAATGAGTTAATCACGGATTTGCGATTTAGCTAAAGTTTCAAGTCTTCAAGAAAGACAACGAGTGGGAGAGATAAATGTGATGTTATAATAACCCAAGAGTGCATCGAGACTTGAAGGAGAGTCTCTTAAGAATCTTACAAGCAAGGAAGTGTTAAGTGATACACGGATTGTTACAACCCAAATTCACGTACCTTAGATCATGCCATAAGTTAGTCGACGTAAATCCAAGAAGAGATTATCTTTGAGATGATAAGAAGTTAATCCTATTGGTCTTAAACGATACAAGGGTGTATAAGAGTGGTTAACAAGTATTAGAAGTTAAACGAATCAAGGATGTTGTAACCCGTATTTTCGGGTAACACTAGAGGTGATTAATTGTCCCAAGAGGTCATGTTTTAATGTATTTTAATCATATAATATCCGTATCATAAGTCTTGAAGTCAAGCGAGTTATGAAACAAAAGTCGATAAAAGTTGTCGCAACTTACGTTTATAATTTTACTTAAACTTTAGGTCAAATGTTACTACATTTTTCTCCCAATGTACTTGGAATTATGGGGTGATCTACCTATCAAATTGAAGATCTATGAGTCTAGTTTCCAACGCATTAAACCGTTTGTCGATACGATCTCGGAATAGAGAGATATTCGCATTTTCGTGAGAGTGCGCCAAGCTGCTCTCTATGGGGCCCACAAAGTCGGTTTAAGTCATATGGATATATATAAGATACCTCAACCCCTTTTAAGTCATTATTTTTCAGTATATTCAGACCTTATAACCCTAAAAACAGTCTCTCAAGGTTCTCTCATGATCCAAGACCCAAACAAAGGGCAAACAACACAAATCAAATGTCGGGAATCCCGTGGCGCTAGTAAGTTTCTTGTTCTTCTTGTTGTTGCTGATTTTTGTGTTGTTCCAGCTCGTGTGGGAGGTTGTTTTAAGTGTTTTATGTTCTGTAAATACACCTTCAAGTTTTTAATATCAACCCTAGGTGATTTCATGTCTTCTAAAGTAATTCTAGTGCCGAAAAACCCGAATTAATTGCTAGTTTCGCTTCCTTGTTCTTGTGGCAGAATTGAAGGGATATTTCGTGGAAAATTAAGGTCAAATTGGAGTTGTTCTTTCTGTTTAAAGGTAAGGAACCTCTTACTCTATATATATTTAAGATTATCCAAGTTGTGGCTAAGTCGTTGAAGCTAGAACTTGTGAAATATATATCGAAAGGCTTGGTAGTAATGTTGTTGGTTGGTGGACTGTTTTGGGAGGCTCAATATGATTATTAATGATGTTGTTTGGGCTGTTTGGTGATTGTATTGACTTGTGGGAAGTCATATATATAGGGGAGGTTCTGTCCGTTTCATCGTAAAATAGGTTGCGGTCGATACATAATAGTTACGACGCTTAAGCGATAATGATAGTGTCATTTCTCATATTGTAGACTAAGGAGTCGTGACATTTGCATAGCTTGAGGTTGGGCAGTATATACAAGGTATGTGAGGCTATCCCCTTCATTCTTTTGCACGACTCCGATTGTACATAATGTAATGAACGAGCTCCCAAAGATACTCTACTCTTAGAAGCTAGCAGTACTTACATTGCTGCCCTTCTTATGAAACGATTGATATTGATGTTACTTCTCTTATTCTTATATTATCAATGTTGTTGGTAGTTCCTGATTCTTATAAGATTCTTAATGAAGAGTTAATCCTAATAACGTGTACGAAGGATACCGACCTTACGTCACTCCGAAAGGTTCAAAATGTGATTCCAATGAGTCCAGCATGCATCATATATATGTATCTATTTTACTCTACCGAGCCGCGCTATAGTCGGCCGGGTACGGCACCTATTGTGCAACCACTGATCAGTTGGGTTTTACCGAGCTCCACGTGGCCGGGTACGATTCTACCGAGCCCTATGATGGCCGGGTACATTTTACCGAGCCTATTATGGCCGGGTACGATATGATGATGGTGATGCCCACAAAGGCATATGTTTTAAAAGTTTATGTATATATATGTATGTATCATGTATTTCATGTCAATAGCCCTCAGAGGTACCCAGATGTCACAGGTTGTATATTCTCTATCCTTGTTTACATTACTGTTCTTACTTATGCTTTCCTGCCTTACATACTCAGTACTTTATTCGTACTGACGTCCTTTTTATTTGTGGACGCTGCATGTCGTGCTGCAGGTCCTGATAGACGGGTAGACACAGCTCCCCCACCACAGTAGGCTGTCCAGTTCAGCGGTTATTGGCGAGATCCCTTCTCCGGACTTGCCGTGGTCTTGGTATGCATTTTTGTTATAGACATTATGGGTATGTCGGGGCCCTGTTCCGGCAATGTTGTAGCACTTATGTTCCTTTAGAGGCTCATAGACAGGTGTCGACTCATGTATGGTTTGGAATGCCTTGTCGGCTGATTTTTGTTGTATAGTCTTTCACGACAGCATGGTAGCTCGTACCTTATATATAGTTTCTTGACAGTCTTGTCATCCCATGTTATATATGTTCATGACATTATCTTTCATTGTTGGATGTTCATGATCCATGTCTACCATTTATATTGATCTTGTCGGCCCTTAAAGATAATAAGGAAGGTTAGATAAAATGTACGTTGGTGCTCGGCAAGTATGGCCCGGGTGCTAGTCATGACCCTCCAGTTGGGTCGTGACACGGATGAACACACTTTCCCACATATATCCCAACAAGTGTCAAGAGGCGAGCATGATGAATTCCCAACTAAGGGAAAAGACCACGTAACATATGGAAGAACGCATGGTTATTCACTAACTAGGAATAATGAGGCGAGAAGAATTGGAAAAGAATGAGCAGGATGGTTATCGCAAAATAGTTCGTATCAGAATAGTGGACTCACCTAGAGCACAAGTGTTAATAGAAGATATACAAGATCAACTGTAATGCAGCCGACTTGAGTGACACTGAATATCAACTAAAAGATATAGAGGGAGTTCATGTCTACATATTACATTGGAAAGTGAGACTACTGGTGATGAAGTGGTGGTGTAATAAACTCAACAAACCAGGCACAATGATACTACGAGTTCATGGGAGGCAAACACGTGTGTGGCACAATAAGGTTGTCAATTATGAATTGAGGGAAAAATGGGATGGGAGTGAATGCTCTAGTCACAAAGGAAATATAGTACCAACATATTGTTTATACCAAAGGGGAAATGTTTGAAACAGATTAAGTGAGGATGAACACTTGTTACGAACCACACATGTTTAACATGATAGCTCTTAGGCTGCAATACCAGGAGAAAATATTGGTGACTACAATACTAGGAATAAGGTGCGTTACTCATCGAGGATGGAACCAGGTGGACTAAGTCCTACACTTATAAGGAAAACAAGAAGTCATCATTGAAGAATTTAAGAGGATCTCAAGTTTCAGAAAAGGCCCTGTTCAGGCTAAATATATATGAAGGGTGTTGATATGTGTTTTGAGAAGTATTTAGCAGTATAGAGGGATCGTGAGAATGTTTACGAGGGAAGTAGAGTGGTTTCTTAAAATCCTATAAGACTTATAAGGATAAAAAAAGGTGGCTAAGAAAGGTATGAGAACGATGTTACTTCACATATTGAGACAATGCCATGCATGTTGATGTTATCAGGGTGTGTGCGCGAGCTAGTATATGTTATTCATTTGAAATAAATGGTCCCATAACAAAACTGACCTAGTAATGTCTTTTGTTGAGAAAATTTTAAAAACAAGTTGCAAGTACTAATAAGATTGTAATCGCATCAAGGAAATTTTTGTAGAACTCAATTCCTAGGAGGTCATATGAAAGAGAAATATGATATAGATGTTCCACTGATGATGAAATACGGCAAGATGATCATTTATGCCTCTAGGAAACTCAAGAATCATGAGAAAAACAATCCAACACATGACTTAGGACTTGCGGCTGTGATTTTTACGTTAAAGGTTTGGTGTCATTAATTGAATGGGGTCCAGGTGGACATATTCATAGACCAAAAGATTCTTCAATATATTTGCAAATAGAAGAAATTGAATCTAAGGTAGAGAAGATGGCATGAGTTATGTAAGGATTACGATATCAATATTCTACATCATCCGAGGAAGCCAATGTTGTGGCGGATGCTCTTACCCGGAAATCCATGGATAGTTTAGCTCACTTGGAGGCATGTCAAAGGTCATTGGCCAAGAAGTTCATTGATTGGCTAGTTTGGGAGTTCGTATTACAAACTCTAATGAAGAAGGGGTAATTATACAAAATAGGGCTGAATCAATGCCTGTTGTGGAAGTCAAAGAGAAGCAATACAACAATCCATTTTTTTGGTACAACTGAAGGAGAGGATTCAAAAACATAAAACTATGGTTTTTCTATTGGCATGGATGATGGTACACTTAGGTACCAAGGGCGACTATATGTTCCAAATGTGGATGGTCTCCGGGAAAGGATTATGACTAAAGCTCACACATCTAGGTATTCCGTGCACCCAGGTTCTACAAAAATGTATCATGATCTTAAGGAAGTCCATTGGTGGAATGATATGAAGAGGAATGTGGCAGACTCTGTGGCAAGATGTCCGAATTGTCAGCAAGTGAAGGCCGAACACCAAAGGCCCGGTAGGTTGGCACAGAACATAGAAATTCCAATGTGGAAATGGGAAATGATTAATATGGACTTTGTGGTAGGATTACCGCGTACTCCGCGAAGGTTTGACTCAATTTGGGTGATTGTGGATTGACTCACGAAGTCAACACACTTTTTGCTGGTTAAGTCTACCGACACAGTAGAGCAGTATGCTCAGTTATATATCAAAGAAATAGTGAGGTTGCATGGCACCCCAGTTTCCATCATTTCTGATCGGGGGGCACAATTCACTGCTAACCCTTGGAAGATATTTTAGCAAGGTTTGGGTACTCGGGTGAATCTTAGTACAGCCTTTCACCCGCAGGATGATGGGCAGGCAGAGCGGACTATTCACACGCTTGAGTATATGTTGCGCGCTTGGGTTATAGACTTCAAAGGTAGTTGGGATGATCATTTACCACTCATAGAATTTGAATATAACAATATCTATCATGCTAGCATTCAAATGGCACCGTTCGATGCTTTATATGGTAGGAGATATAGATCTCTCATTGGGTGGTTCGAAATTGGGGAAGCAGATTTGATAGGGCCAGACCTTGTGCATCAGGCTATAGAAAAAGTTAAAATCATTAAGGAGCAGTTGAAGACTGCTCAGAGTCGTCAGAAATCCTATTCGGATGTTCATCGTAGAGATTTGGAGTTCCAAGAAGATGATTGGGTATTCATGAAAGTTTCCCCCATGAAGAATGTAATGCGATTTGGTAAGAAAGGAAAATTGAGTTCGAGGTATGTCGGACCGTACAAAATCATTCAGAGGATTGGTGAGGTGGCATACAAGCTTGAACTACCACCTGGGATGTCATTAGTACACCCGGTGTTTCATGTGTCTATGTTAAAGAAAGTAGTTGGAGACCCGGCAGTCATTGTTCCAGTTGAGACTATAGAGGTTAATGAAGAATTGACTTATAAAGAGATTTTGGTATCTATTATTGATCGCAAGTCCGAAAATTGAGAAATAAAGAAATTACATCCGTAAAAGTGCTATGGCGAAACCAACAGGTTGAAGAGGCAACTTGGGAGTCTGAGGAAGAAATGAAGAAACAATATCCTTATTTGTTTGAATGACCATGTATTTATAAAGTTGTGATCTAGGAAAATTATAAGACTTACTTTTTATGAATTTTGTATCATTTGAACAATTGGCGCTAAGGGTGTTCCTTTCTAAAAATATATTGCTTATGAGGCCACAATTGGTGTTGTTTTGTATTATGTTATGTCTTTGGAATATGTATATGTTGTTAGAATGTGTTTCTGGGGCTCTCTAACAGGTGAATAGACCTAATTACAAAGGAAACTCTAGCGAAATTTTTGGAAATTTAGGGAGTTAGTCAAATTTGGGGTTGCTGGTATGTGGTATGAAAGACTGAGTTGCATAAGATGCTAATAACAGAATTTGACCATCATTCGAGGACGAATGATCTTAAGCGAGGGAGAATGTAACACCCCGAAAAATTTCAAAGTACCTAAGTGTAAGGCCTGGTAAACATTGCAAAGAAAATAATGTTTCATGGTGCCGGACTAGGCTTACGTGTTTGAGGATTAAAGAAATTCTTCGCGGCGAGCTTGCTCACCGCGGCTCGGACCTTTTGGGTTGGACAATGCACGGGAATGAAAAGAAAAAGTTTTGGCGGAAAAGTGCATTTCTGCAGTCCATTATGCGACCGCAGAACCACTCTGCGGACTGCATAATGGCCGCAGAGTGAGGCAGTTAATTGGGTCAGTTGGAAGCAACTATGCGGTCGACTATGCGACCGCATAAGTGCCGGAACTCTATTTTTGGGTTTTTAAGACCAGACCCTATTTCGTTAAATACACTCTTTGGGTCATTTTTGAGCTATTATTTGACATTTTAGAGTGAGAGAGGGTGCCCTAGAGTGAGAAGGTGTTCTCCAATATTTGTCCTTTAATTCTTGCCCAAGTTTTGGAAGGCTAAGAAGGCAAGCTCACTAGGTCTTCATCCTAGAGGTAAGATTCTACACCCTAAACCCTAATTTTGAAATCATCTGAAAATGGGTAATTAGCAAGATAAGTTTTGGGCATGAGAGTTGATTATTTTACATGCATGTGATATCAAGGGGTGTAGGAAGATTGTTGAACTAAACATGGTAAAGATTGGGTTGTGGGATGATGGAATCCTCCATAAAAGGACCTTGAAACCTTGTGCACACCTAGTGTTTGGTAAAATGCTCAAATGAGCTAGAACCATGATCATCTTCCTAATTTAGATTCAATTTGTTATATTTCTAAAATAGATTAAAGTTGCTAAGAATTCCGAAACGTTTTAGAGTTTAAGGAAGCTCAATTGAGGTATGTTGGCTAAACTCTTCTTTAAGAATTAGAATTCCCAATATCCTTGTAAGTTCCGAGATGTTGATTATAAATGGAGTATTCCGAATATTTTTGTGATGAATATATATGTTCAATTCATGTTTCAAATGCTCTTATCATATTGCATTATAAATTGAAGATGTGTCCTAAACGATGGATTATATATCCACATGTTATAATTTCTAGTCGTGATTTATATGAAAGTTGTTATGCCAAGTTGTGTAGAGATTGTGATTGTGATACACCTCCACCCGCATACACTGGGGTGATGCGACATGACTATTTTGTGTGGGGATTATGGTATATAGATTGTGATTGTGACACACCTCCACCCGCATATATATTGGGGTGAGGCGGCATGACCGCTTTGTGTAGGGATTATGATATTGTGGGACTGCACCTCCACCCGCTTACATTGGGGTGAGGTGGTACGACCACTTTGTGTATGGTTTTGGTATTATTGTGGCACCACCACCCGTATACATTGGGGTGAGACGGCATAGCCGCTTTGTGTTTGTATTGGTATCGTTGATGCATTTCCACCCGCATATATTGGGGTGAGGCGGCATGACCGCTTTGTGTGGGGATTATGGTATAGAGATTGTGATTGTGACACACCTCCACCCGCATATATATTGGGGTGAGGTGGCATGACCGCTTTGTGTAGGGATTATGATATTGTGGGACTGCACCTCCACCCGCTTACATTGGGGTGAGGCGGTACGACCGCTTTGTGTATGGTTTTGGTATTGTTGTGGCACCACCACCCGCATACATTGGGGTGAGGCGGCATAGACGCTTTGTGTTGGTATTGGTATAGTTGATGCATTTTCACCCGCATACATTGGGGTGAGGTGGCATAGCAGCTTTATGTAGGTTCTTGGTACTGTGGTTATACATCCACCTGCATACATTGAGGTGAGGCGGCAGGGCCGCTTGATTAGAGTTGTGGTATTGTACATACACCTCCACCTGTATACATCGGGTGAGGCGGCGGGGCCGTTTTGTGTGAAGATGGTTATAGAGGATCTCATCTTAAATCCTATAAATGTTGTTGATAGCTTTTAATAAGCTTGCTATGGTTTAAACTGTTATCTATATTATTCTATTGCTGCACTGGTTCATCATATTCATCTTGTATTTCTAAATTCTTAAATTAGTGTTTAGTTTTCATACTAGTACTATTCGACGGTACTAACGTCCCTTTTGCCGGGGGCGCTGCATCTTTAAATGGATGCAGGTGGTTCCACAGTAGGAGACATTGTTCAGTGATAGCAGTAAACCTTCTTCCCAGCTGACTTGGTGAGCCCCACTTCATCCCGGGGTCATGTATATTTTGTTCTTTATGTATTATGGTTGAGGTATAGCTGGGGCCTTATTGCTGGCATTATAATTGTACCCTTCTTTATCTATAGAGGCTCCGTAGACATAGTGTGGGTTCTGTATTGGTACTGGGAAAGATAAAATATTCTATATTGTGGTTGTATTACTTGTCTATTTGCGACTTTAAAAATGGTGAAACTTTTGGTAAGAAATTGGTAATTGCAGACACGACCACTTTATTGTTTAATTAAGAAAAACATATATTATCTTTATTCATCAATGAGTTTGGGTAGAAGAAATCTAACAGGCCTGCTCGGTCAGGTTCACTCGGTTGAGCGCCGGTCGCGCTCCACAGTTTTGGGGTGTGACAATCTCCTACCATATAGAGTCTCGAATGGTGCCATCTGAATGTTAGCGTGATAGATGTTGTTGTAGGAATATTCTATGAGCAGCAAATGATCATCCCAGCTACCTATGAAGTCAAGAACACAAGCACGCAACATATCCTCCAGCGTCTGAATAGTCCGCTCTGCTTGCCCGTCGGTCTGCGGTTGGAAGGATGTACTAATATTCTCCGGAGCTCCCAAACCTTGCTGACATTTCTGCCAGAAATTAGCTATGAAGTACGCTCCTCGATCTGAGATGATGGAAACTAGAATGCCATCCAACATGACTATTTCCTTGATATACAACTTGAGCATAATAGTTTGCTGTGTCGGTGTCCTTAACAGGCAAGAAGTGTGCTGATTTAGTGAGTTGGTCCGCAATTACTCAAATCGAGTCAAACTTACTAGACGTGCGAAGTAGACCTACCACAAAGTCCATATTGATCACTCCCACTTCCACATTTGAATCTTTATATTCTGTGCCAACCCACTAGACCTTTGGTGCTCGGCCTTCACTTGCCGATAGTTTGGACATCTTGACACAAAGTCCACTACATTCCTCTTTATGTCATTCAACCAGTAGACCTCCTTGAGGTCCGGATACATCTTCGTAGTGCCTAGGTGTACGGAACACCTAGAACTATGAACCTCGGTCATGATTCTTTGTCAGAGACCGTCAACGTTCAGAACACACAATCACCCTTGGTACCTGAGTGTACCAACATTCATGCCAAGCGAAAAAGCTATAGTTTTGTGTTAATGAATTCCCTCCTTCAACTGCAGCAATAACGGATCGTCATATTGTTTCTCCTTGACTTCCACTAAGAGTGATGATTCAACCCTATTTTGTACAATCATCCCACGTTCTCTAGAGTCCGTAAGCCGAAATCCCAAACTAGCCAACCGGTGAACTTCCTTGGCAAACCGAGCCAAACTACCTAAGGATTTCCAGCTAAGAGCATCCGCCACGACATTAGCCTTCACCGGATGATATAGAATATCGATGTCGTAGTCCTTGAGTAACTCAAGCCATCTTCGTTACCTTAGATTCAGCTCCTTCTACTTTAAGATATATTGAAGACTCTTATGATCCGTGAATATGTTCACATAGACCCCATACAAATAATGATGCCAAATCTTCAATGCAAACACCACCGCCGCGAGCTCTAAGTTATGTGTCGGATAATTCTTCTCATGGTTCTTGAGTTGCCTAGAAGCATAAGCGATCACCTTGCCATGTTGCATTAACACACACCCGTGTAAAACCCTTGAAGCATCACAGTACACCAAAAAACCCATTCGTACCCTTTGATAGGGTCAACACTTGTGCCATACTCAACCTTGAGTTCAACTCCTGAAAGCTCTTTTCACAAGCATCTGACCACTGAAATTTAGCTGCCTTCTGCGACAATTTAGTCAATGGAGAGGCAAGAGAAGAAAATCCCTCTATGAACCTTCTGTAGTACCCAACTAAGCCCAAGAAACTGCGAATCTCAGTCGGAGTTGTAGGTCTAGGCCAATTCTTCATAACTGCAATCTTCTGAGGATCAACCTTAATCCTCTCACTAGAGATAGCTTGATCCAAGAAAGTGAAAGACTCGAGCCAAAACTCACATTTCGAGAACTTTGCATACAATTTGTGCTGATATAGAGTTTGCTAGACTGCCCTGAGATGGTCGGCATGTTCCTCCTGACTTTGTGAATACACAAGGATGTCGTCAATGAACACTATCATAAAAGAGTCGAGAAAAGGCTTGAAGACCCAATTCATAAGATCCATGAAAGCTGCTGGGGCATTTTGGTACGGCTCAAGATAGTCAACACGGGCTTTGGATGTCAATTGATGGCCACTATCACAATTGGGAGGCTATGTGTGTAATTTTCCCTCAAATGAAGACTACATGTAGCTTGAGGTTATACATGTAATAAATGACTACACATAGCTCCTTATAATTAGCTTAGAGGTATTTGGGTCATTTGCAGCCAAATACCACTATAGTATAAATAGCCCTTAAGGCTTTTATTTTAGGTAGACTTGATGAATGATAAGCTTGAAGACATGCAAGTCTCACACTCTATTCTTATCTTTTAATTTATGCATTTATATATATGCCTTTAATTCCTTTATTTTTGTATTTATGCTTTAATTAGTGCTAAGTTGGTCTTAGTTGTTGAGCAATTAGTAGTGAATGTTTAACTGCTTAATTACTTTCTAAGGGGTTTCAAGAGTTGTCAATCTATTGAGAGTTTTCATAGCTTAGGGTTACAATTGATTGTGTTCATAGAGGTAATTAGGCTTCATTTCTTAATTGGTTCTTGTTCTTCCAATCAATTATAGGTCTAACTCTTATTTTCATACCTTAGGGTTACAATTGATTGAGTTTATAAGTTAATTAGGCTTCATATGCTAATTAGTTCTGGTTCTTCCTATCAATTGTAGTCTAGCTCTTATTTTTGATTTCGCGTGTTTTGCTATATCTGTATTTTCGTTCATAGTCCGTATCATCTTGGCATTAGAGCATTGTTCTACCAATCCTGGTGTCTTTGTTTTGATTATCATCAAATCTGAAAATAAAAAAATCAAAAATTTTATTGGAAATATAGGTGTGTTCTTCACTATTTCATTGGAATTCCTTGTTCCCAGCTCGATTTTGGTTATGAAAATTGGTGATTTCTTCATTATCTGATTTGAGCTGAAATTCGAAGTTAGGATTGAATCTGAGCACAAATATTTGAAACCCGTCTGTGCCAAGTTCGTCGATGAGTTGGGTAACGTTCAAATATGAAATTAAGGTTCGATTTCATTTGGGTATTCGAAATCCTTACTGGAACAAAATTGTGGATATGAAGTTGAAGGTTTGAGATTGTTTTGAAGTTGGTTCCTAGGGTTTTTGTTCAGAAATTTCGAACTAATTTGATGGAGAAAACGATCTAGGGAAAAGTTGATTTCGTGAAAATTGAACAAATTAGGTACTGGGATTTGTTCGTACTGCTTTTGGGAAGTCATATCTGAAAGTTTGAGTTCGATTCGATGAAGGATTGAGCGAGAATCAAATTCCCCTGCCATCGAAGCTCGAAGAACAAGAAGAACAGTCGTGACCTTGCTGTACTTCAGCTGGTCGACTGAAAATTTGAAGTCGAGCGTCGCCACGCAAACAGTTCAGTTCATCTTCACGCACATAAATGATTCTCTTAGCTGGTATTTGGGATTCGTTGTTGAATTGTAAGACTGAAATTTCATATTTTGTTATTTTGTTGTCATTCAATTTAGATCCAGTTTTCTGAGTTTAGAACTAGAATTCACCTTCAATTCTGGGATTGAATTCTTGTGGTGGTGTCTCTTGAAACTTGAAGGCATCAATTCCTTAGCTGCATTATTAGCAACACTTCTTGAATTATTGTCTGATTTGTGAACTTGAATTTAATCCTTGTTTCTGCTGTTGAACTTGTGAAAGTTTGGTTATTTCAATCAATTGTAGTTGCTCCAACAAGCTAAGAATTTTGAATTGAGTTCATTGAGTAGTTTGATCAACATTTTGGACTGGATTTTTTACATTTTAGTCCTAATATTTGCTGCTGAAAATAGCTTCTGGTTGTTCTGAGTGATGTTTTGATTTCATATCTGCCATAGTTGGGAAGTTTGGTTGAGTTCTATTTTGAGAAGGCTTTGTTCCAGTTGTTCTACATAGTTTTGGTAGTAAAGGTTATGCTATTTGAGTCCTGCAATTGTTCAGTTCATGAACTTGAACAACCCAGTTTTTTGTTGTATTTGAAACAATTTCTGCACTGTTTGGACTGCAGAGATATGCAATTTTGTATAACTTTCTGCAGTTTCTACAAGTTGCACAGTCCAAAATTTCTATACAAACAGTTTTTTGCACATTCCCTGCAATTGATTTTGAGCCAGATCCACGTCAGTTTTTGCAACAAATTTGACCATTTTGCGATTATTTAGGTATAAGTTTGTTTACACAAAAAATGGATGACAATTGAATTTATACGCGGTTCTAAGGATACATAGTATAACTTGGTACAAATTGAGAAAATATATAATTGAATATCGAAATTAACTGTAAAAGAAAATAAATGCAAATCGAGTGAATTAGTTAGCCTAGACTTTCTAGTTTGATCACCTCCAACCGAATGGAGAGTAACGAATACAAGAGCAAAGTGACTCAATATCAAAACTAGAAGAAAAGGCAGTATATTGCTTTATATTCTATGAATCTGAATCTGTATGTGTCTGCGAATGCGAAAGTCTGCCCCTTACAAATGATCAGACCCCCATTTATATAGTAGGAAGTCCCATTCTTAATATCATTTTTTAAATACATCAAGGAATCCCATGATAAATTAATTAATTAGTCTTTCATTGATATGAGCCGTGCTTTTTGCCGAGATTCTCGCCCAATTGCGGACATTTCGGCTTTCTATTATTGGGCTCGATAAGCTTTTCTTGATCTCCGCCGAACTCGATTTCGATCGGTCTCTATTTTGCTCGATCCCGATCTTGGCCAATCTCGATCTTGATCGGTCTCTATTTTGCTTGACCTTGATCTTTGGCCAATCTCGATCTTGATCGGTCTCTGGGTCTCGAGCTCGGCTACCTAACTTCGCATCATGGCTCGATATTACACAAAGTCGAACCTTGGTCTATCATGTTCCAATTTTGATTAATCATACGAAGGGCAAATTCAGTTTTGACCGTATACAGATAGTCCCCTCGTTTCTCGAAAAGAAGATAGCGAGAAACGATATGAATTTCTGAACTTCGACTAGAAATTCAGCGACAAGCCTGATTATGATATATGTGACAAACGTCCAGTTAATCCAGTTACCAAGGCATTAAATGCCTGTCAGTCGTTGGTCGGCCACTACCAGTTCTGAACTGTCATTACCAGGCTATAAGTATCCAAACTTTCATACTTAATCAAACTTTTCACTCAAAGCTTCTTCTCTACTTTTGCATTTTCTTCAGAAAATCCATTTGCTTCATAATTTCCACACCGCATACAACCCTAATTTTCTTTATCCTTGTTCATCAATGGCGAAAAGAGGTCGCTTCTTCGTCATAACTTGCTGACGGTGCGGATGCGGCGGAGCCTCACCTTGAGAAATTTATTCCGGTAGCATATTCAACCGTCATCTACTTTAAGGTCGAAAAAGCCTCCTCGGTACCGGACCTATTTTAGCTGATCTCGAGGTATCAGTGTACAATAATCGAGAAAATCCTCGACAAAGTGAAAAGGGAATGCAATTGGGGAAAAAAGCATGTGGTGGTCCCATCACCTGAAGAATTGATTATTACCCACGTGGAGGGGTTTTTATGTGTTTATACTTACCCTTTCACGTTGGGTCCCTTAGACCCTGTCATCGTCCCTTTTTGTAAGAGATATGACTTGACCCTCAGCCAGATCCATCCTTCTTTTTGGAGAATAGTGATTATCCTCCAATGCTTCTCAAGCAAAATCAAGGGGTGTATTTTCACCCTCGATCACCTTATGCACCTTTACAGTCCCCAACTCTATTGAGAAGGGGTAATCAAGCTTGCTCGCCGAGCCACCAAAGCCCCCTTCTCGAGCATAGACGAGACTCGTGACCGAGGTTAGATGGGCCGATTTGTTCGAATCAAAACTTCGGACCTGATCCCCGCTGATGACATGCCGTTTCCTGAGAAATAGGATATGAATCGTGAGTAGTATCCCCCATTGAACGTTTAATTTTGTGGCTCTGCTTTCCATTTTCTTTATCTACTTTTTCTATATTTGTTACAGTTGTGGCCCAGGTGCCAGAACTAATTCCGGAACTTAAGCAATGGGTTGAAGGTCTGGTGCTGCACAGACCGTACTCCGAGCATGGTTGGATGGAATTATGAAAGGGTCGATGGGAGGCTCGCAGTCATGGTGAGTTTCTTTCTTAGAACGGTTATTGTTTTGATCTTCTTCTCTTGCTTACTCCCCTTTTTTTCCTTCGTAGGCCTTAAGAAGGACATTCCCATGAGGCCCCCATCGGGTGACAAAGAAGTCCCTGCTCCGAGGCAGGTTATAGAGAGGAAGAGAAAAGGGGCTCCGAGTTCTCCGATCTTAGAAAAGAGAAAACCGACGAAGAAATCTCGCAAGCCAAAGGGGGGCTCCGGTATTATGCCTTCGGACTTGATCCGCCGATTAAGGTATGAGCCCAAAGAAGAAAAAAAGGGGTATCCTGTGCGGGATAATGTTGTGATACAACAATCCTCCGAATCAGCGAAGGTCGATAAGGGAGCTCTAACCATAATTCCTGAACAAGGAAAAGTTGAGGCCATTCGGTCCCGAGTTGAGATGGTCGAAGGATAGACCGAGGGCAAGGCTTCTCGGGCAGCAGAAGATATCTCGAGGGACGAGCACGGGATAGTCGACATTACTGGATCGCCTCAGATTTCGGATGCTATGATCCGTGAGGCTAATATGTTGGAAAGTCGACCTTACAAGGGTATTCAGGGGTTGACTGATATCCATGGATTTCTGGATGGGCTTGAGTCTGCTGCCTCGGAGGATATTATCGGGTTTGGTGGATTACCGGTACCAAAGAAAGCATCATGTTTGGGCACCATCAGGTCTTCATCGAGCGCAAAACTGGTGGACCGATTCCCAGACCCTAGTGTTAATCCCGACCGTAGGCGGAAGATAGTGCTCTCTGTCCCGTAGGATGCCCGAGTTTTCTCTCCCCCTGTAGGGATTGCTAGTTCCCTTAGGTCCTTGGCGACCGAAGAGGATCAAGCCCTGATGAACGTGGTAGGAGCCGCTTGCCTTTTCAATGAGGCCCAACAAGCTCTGAATCGGGTAACTTCGAGGGTATCTCTATTTTTTCTTTTATACTCAGCATTGTAGATAATTCTAACATCTTCTTCCTTGTTTGCAGGCTTCGGTGTTGCATCACGATGCTTTTCTCCAAATTCGGGAGGAGCATGAGGCTGAGGTTCGGAACCTCACTAAGAAGAATGACACCTACAAACTTCTTAGTGAGAAGCTTCGGGCAGATTTGGCAACGGCTCGGGATGAGCATGCTGAGATGGTTGAGCAGGTATTTAGAGTGTTTTACGATAGTGAAGATAAATTGGAGATAACTACTAATTATCCGATTCTGCAAGCCCGACAGAGGTTCGAACAAATCGGACGGCTCCAAACGCAGGTGGATGCGATACAGGCCGAGGCATAAGAATTTAAAAAGAACACGGACATTCTAGCCTCGAAAAAGGAGATCGTCCAAGCTCAACTGGAGTCGGCCGAGACCCAGCTCCAAGTTGCGAAAGAGAAAACCTCGGTGCAGGTCGAAAAGATCAACGAGCTTCAACATCGGTTGGATTTGGCCATTTTTGATAAGGCAAGCTTGGCTGATGAACTTGGAGTGGCCAAATCCGAGGTGGTCATAGCCAGATCTGAGGTGGAGGGCTGATGCTAAAGTGGCCCTATTTAGGGTCGATGTCGAAGTCAACCAGGCCACGACCAAGGGCATGGTCGAGCATGCAAAATGGCAGGCTCGAAAGGAAGCCCTCGAAGGGGTTCAGGCCCAGGGCTTCGATATAATGGATGAGGTCGAAAAGGCCAGAGTACAGGAAGCCATTGCCCGAAAGCTAGCCTTCCCTGAGGAAGACTCCGAAAGTTCGAACGAATCCGAAGATGGAGAGGATTCTGAGAACGGAGATGCGACCCTTGATGAAGATCAAACCTCTTAGGACTTTTTATTTATTCTTTTTTGAGGCCGTTTTTTTGTCGTCGTAAATTTAGGCCGATTTGGCCTTTGTAAAAACTATTGTATAAATATAAGGCTTTTCTTTCCCTTTCGGCTCTCGCATTTTTCCTTTGTTTTTTTGTTATTTACAAAGGTCAAAAGTACCTTAGCATACAATAAGGTTGTGTTCGAGGGTTCGAACAAACTTTGCCTTTATTTACTTTCTGAGTTTAGGCATTATGGGGGTTCGATGTTTTTCAATGTTTTGCCGAGTATAGCCTTTTAGAACCGGTTGTAAAAGAATTTTTTATTTATTGAAGGCCTACTTTTCTCGTTTTATCTGGGCTTGCCCGAGATAGTAGTTCCCGAGTGGGGTGGCCGTAACTTTTAGAAATCGGGGCATTGCCTATTAGGTCTTTTGCTCCCAAGGCCCGATGACTTGGGCCGTTTGAGTTGGATGGCAGTCCCCGAGTGAGGGAGGGATCGTTCGTATTCTAGTTAAGTATTGACCTTGGGCTTGTTTATATTCGGAAGTACGTAGCTCTTT
The DNA here is from genome assembly GCA_000715115.1 of Nicotiana otophora. Taxonomy (NCBI): domain Eukaryota; kingdom Viridiplantae; phylum Streptophyta; class Magnoliopsida; order Solanales; family Solanaceae; genus Nicotiana; species Nicotiana otophora. The sequence continues at coordinate 286,913 of AWOL01S0001213.1, read as the reverse complement.
GCAAAGAAGGAAGATAAATGAAATTCTTCTAATTTCAAAGAAAATGATGTTTGTAAGGAACATACTTCTCTTTATTCTTGATCGAAATAGGGTTCGAGCAATCTATATGGGTACGGTTCGATTTGACCATTTGACCCTTACAATAAATCCTTTTTATCGAGATCCTCCCTCTATGAAGTAGTTGATATTAGAAGATAATGCATATCCGCGGGTAGCCCCCCCCCCAATATTCGAGGTTGATTTCAAAGGAACCTCCGATAATGTTGAATGGATCTCCGATGTCGATTCGTAATCGAGCTTGATTCTAAGTTAGCACGATTCATCGTTGCCTCATTAAAAACCTTGCTGAAAAACCCCATTTGGGACAAAACTCGGTCTGAGGAAAAAAGAGTGCAACACGTGCTTTCAGACCCAAGGACTTCGTGTCGTTAGCTAAAATGTCCGTTGTCGTTTCTTGTCGATCACCTGCATGTGTTAATCTGAAAATAGAAAAGGATTGGAAAAGAGCGTACTTTAGCAGTAGTACCATTTTAGGCGACATATGTTCCAATTGCTTGGTAGTTGTTCCCCGTTCATTGTTCCAAGCTTGTAAGACCCCTTTCCGGTGACCTCGAGTATTTGGTACAGTCCTTCCCAATTCGGACTCAATTTCCCTTCATTAGGATTTCAGGTGTTGAGGGTGACTTATCTTAGCACTAAGTCCCCGATATTAAAATATCGAAGATTAGTTCTTCGATTGTAGTATCTCTCGATTCGTTATTTTTGGGATGCTAATCGGATGAGGGAGGTTTCACGCCTTTCGTCCAACACTTCTAGGCTCGTATTCATGGCCTCGTTATTTGATTCTTTTGTTGCATATCGGAACCGGATACTCGGCTCTCCGACTTCGATCGGTATTAGAGCTTCGACACCATAAACTAATAAGAATGGGGTAGCTCTGGTACTGCATTTCGAGGTTGTGCGATATGCCCAAAGAACTTGGGGTAAATTTATTTCCACTTTCCTTTGGCGTCGGTTAACCTCTTCTTAAGATTTTGGATGATGGTTTTGTTGGATGATTCGGCTTGCCCGTTCCCACTAGGAAGAAAAAGCATTGATATGATTCTTTTGATCTTATGATCTTCGAGAAATTTGGTTACTTTGCTGCCGATGAATTGTTTCCCGTTATCACATACAATTTTGGATGGCACCCCGAATCGACATATGATGTGATCCAAAATAAATTCGATGACTTCCTTCTCCCTAACTTTCTCGAAAGACTGCGCTTCAAAGCCACTTAGAAAAATATTCAGTCATATACAAAATAAATTGAGCTTTACCTGGTGCCAATGGAAGGGGGCCGACGATGTCCATTCGCCACTTCATGAATGGCCACGGTGACAGGAAAGAATTGAGTAGTTCCCCGGGTTGGTGAATCATTGGTGCATGCTTTTGACATTCGTCACATTTTCGAACAAACTCTTTCGTATTTTTTTCCATGTCGATCCAGTAATAGCCGGCTCTGATTACCTTGTAAACCAATGATTCGGCACCAGAGTGGTTTCCGCAAGTGCCTTCGTGAACTTCCCTTAGAACGCACTCGGTATCTCCCGGTCCCAGACATATCACTAATGGACCATTGAACATTCTTCTAAATAAGGTTCCATCTTCGGTCAAAGTGAATTGTGCTGCCTTCGTGCGTATGGCCCTAGATTCTTTCGGATCTGAGGGAAGCTTTCCGGTGTTCAATTACTCTATGTACTTATTTCTCTAATCCCAGGTCAAGCTCGTGGAATTTATCTCGGCGTGACCTTCTTCAACTACTGATCTCATGAGTTGCACGACGACCCCTGAATTGAGTTCGTTGTCCTCGATTGATGAACCTAAGTTTGTGAGAGCATCGGCCTCACTATTCTGATCTCGAGGTATATGTTGCAAAGTCCACTCCTTAAATTGGTGCAATGTTACTTGTAACTTATCTAGGTATCTTTTCATTCAGTCTTCTCTAACTTCGAAGGTTCCGTTAACCTGATTCACTACGAGGAGGGAGTCGCATTTGGCCTCGATAACCTCTGCTCCCAAGCCTTTGGCTAGTTTGAGACCTGCAATCATGGCCTCATATTCGGCCTCATTATTAGTCAATTTCACAATTCTAATAGATTGCCTAACCACGTTGCCTGTGGGCGGTTTTAATACGATGCCGAGCCCGGACCCTTTCGCGTTTGAAGCACCGTCTGTGAAGAGGGTCCAGATTCCTGAGGATGTACCCAAGTTTATCAATAGTTCTCTTTCGACCTCGAGTACTAGGGCCGGTGTGAAGTCAGCTACGAAGTCTGCCAAAATGTGAGATTTAATTGTTGTTCGGGGTCTATATTCGATATCATACCCGCTGATTTCTATGGCCCATTGGCCAACCGTACCGAAAACTCGGGTTTATGCAAAATATTTCGAAGTGGATAAGTTGTTACAACACATATGGGGTGACATTGAAAGTATGGTTTTAGTTTCCTAGAGGCATTTAATAAAGAGAGCACCAATTTTTCTAGGTGGGGATATCTAGTTTCGGCCTCGCCTAAGGTCCGGCTGACATAATAAATGGGAAATTGCGTACCTCGTTCTTCGCAAACTAGGACTCCACTTACCGCTACCTCTGATACTGCCAAATATAAGTAAAGTTGTTCGTCTTCCTTTAGTGTGTGAAGCAACGACAGGTTCGATAAGTACCGTTTAAGCTCCTCCAAGGCCTACTGGCATTCCGAGGTCCATGTGAAATTATATTTCTTCTTTAGCAACGAGAAAAACTGGTGGCCTTTATCGGAGGACCTCGAGATGAATCGCCCCAGGGCGGCCATGCGCCCGGTTAACCTCTGCACGGCCTTTACGTGGTCTATCACCATGATGCCATCGATAGCTTTGATCTTGTTTGGATTAATCTCGATTCCTCGGTTAGATACCATGAACCCGAGAACTTTGCCTGACCCGACCCCATATGCATATTTTTTCGGGTTTAGCTTCATGTTGTACTTCTTCAATATACTGAGAGTTTCCTGCAAGTGCTTTAAATGGTCCTCTGCTCGCAGGGACTTAACTAGCATGTCATCAATGTAAACTTCAATAGATTTCCCTATTTTTTCTTCGAACATCCGATTTACTAGGCGTTGATAAGTGGAACCAGCATTTTTTAATCCAAATTGCGTTACATTGTAGCAATAGGTACCATACTTAGTGATGAACGAGGTCTTTTCTTGATCATCCGGGCTCATTTGTATTTGATTGTAGCTAGAATAGGCTTCGAGAAAACTGAGGATCTCGTGACCGGCCGTGGCATCGATCATGCGATGGATATTAGGCAAAGGAAAAGAATCCTTAGGGGTATGCTTTATTTAGATCCTTGTAGTCTACACACATTCTTAGTTTGTTTCCTTTTTTAGGGACTACTACTACATTTGCTAACCATTCGGGGTATTTTACTTCTCGGATGGACCCTATTTTAAGAATCTTGGTTACTTCGTCCTTGATGAAAGCATGTTTGACCTCGGACTGGGGTCTTCTTTTTTTCTTCACTGGATGGAACTTCAGATCCAAGTTAAGTCTATGGGTGGTTATTTTCGGTGGGATCCCTGTCATGTCAAGATGGGACTAAGCGAAACAATCCATGTTAGCTATAAGAAATTGAATAAGCGTTTTCATAAGCTCGGGATTTAAGCCCATGGCTAGGTATTCCTTTCGTTCGGGCAGATGTTCGATTAGTGTGATTTGCTCCAGTTCTTCAACCATTCATTTGGTAGCGTCAGAATCATCATGGACTATGAAGGATCGAGGGACCCCATAATCATCATATTCATCAGCCTCCTGCTTCTCTAGTTGGGTTGAGGCCGGCGTTTGTGATTGCTATTTGGTCTCCTGTTTTCCCTTTGAATTCGACCCCTTTGTCGATGAGAGTGATGGCATCGGAATCACTTCATCAACAGCAAATATTTCTTTTGCGGCGGGTTGTTCCCCGTAGATTATTTTGATTCCTTCTGGTGTTGGGAATTTTAGAACCTAGTGAAGGGTCGAGGGCACTACTCTCATGTTGTGGATCCATGGTCTCCCGAACATGGTGTTATACCTCATGTCGCCCTCCATCACGTGGAACTTTGTTTCTTGAATGGTCTCAGCCATGTTTACTAGCAAAGTTATCTCGCCCTTAGTAGTTTCACATTCCATGTTGAATCTGTTTAGTAGTAGGGCCACGGGCACAACCTGGTCCTGTAGACAGAGTTGCTCTACGACTCTCGATCGAATGTTGTTGGCCGAACTACCTGGATCAATTAACATACGCTTAACTTGCGTTTTATTCATGAGTACAGATATTACCAGTGCATCGTTATGGGGCTGCATGATTCCTTCTGCGTCTTTGTCGTTGAAGGAAAAGGTTCCTTTCGGTATGTAATCCTGGGCCCCAGATCACTTCTCCCTGATGATCGATACCTTAGTGCATTTAAACACTTGCCCCTAGGGAACATTGATCCCTATGATAATCATGTGAATAATGTGTTGTGGTTCTTCTTGCTTGTTTTGTCTTTTGAACTCTCTGTTTTTGAAGTGATTCTTGGCCCGATCAATTAAAAACTCCCGAAGGTGCCCTTCATTGCATAACCGGGCTACTTCTTCTCTCATTTGCATGCAATTTTCCGTTCTGTGGAAATGGGTGCCATGATACTTGCATACTTGATTGGGATTTCTCTGGGCTGGATCGGTCTACAGAGGTCGAGGCCATTTAGTATATTTGATGCATCCAATAGCCGATACGATCGCAGACGCATCAATATTGAAGTTATACTCCGACAATCGCGGTGCTTCCTTAGGTCCGGTATGCCTGTTGAAACCATTCTTGCTCATCAGTCCTCGAGAGCCTTGGCCTCGATCGCTTCCCCTCTCACCTCGTACAGAGTTGTGCCCATGTTCGTTGCCCCATCTATCTCTATTATACGGCTGATATCGATCCCTGTTCAACCTCGGTTCTCGATCGATGTCTCTTTTGGCAACGGATCCAGAAGGAGCCCCCAGCTGGTCATCTTCGACTCTAATCTTTGATTGATATCGATTATGTATATCGGCCCAGGTAACAGCCGGGTACTCAATCAAGTTCTGCATCAACTACTGTGAAGCCACTGAGCTTCGTTCATTTAGTCCTTGGGTGAAAGCTTGAACGGCTCAATCGTCAGTGACCAGTGGTAGATCCATTCGTTCCATTTGGAAATGAGATACAAACTCTCTTAGCATCTCGTTCTCTTTTAGCTTTACCTTGAAAAGGTCCGACTTCCTAGTCTCGACCTTTTTGGCTCCGGCGTGCACTTTTACAAAAGAATCTGCAAGCATGGCAAAAGAATCGATAGAGTTAGGTGGCAAATTATGATACCATATCATTACTCCTTTTGACAGGGTTTCCCCGAATTTCTTTAGCAATACGGATTCGATCTCGTCGTCCTCTAAATCATTCCCTTAGATGGCACACGTGTAAGAGGTTACATGCTCGTTGGGGTCAGATGTTCCATTATACTTAGGAATCTTGGGCATGCAGAACTTCTTGGGGATCGGTTTGGGAGCTGCGCTCGGGGGG
>AWOL01S0001213.1:175601-278835 GCA_000715115.1 Nicotiana otophora | reverse complement strand
ATTTTGCGATTCTAAGTGAGTACGGTGCAACCTTTTCCAAGAATATCATACAGATTTTTCCCTACTCCAGGTATGTTAAGGCTATCCTTTCTTTCTTTTGGCATGGTCCAAATGATACAAATGAAATGAGCAAAATACGCAACTTCCATAAATGACTCTATTCATAGAAGTACTAGGGGTGTCTATATTCTAGATTCCCCATGTGAATTAATATTATATCTTCTATTCATGGGTCTCAGAAAAATATGTATTTGATAAAGTTTATCCGACATGCATATTATATTTATGACATTCTGAGAAATCGTATTAATGTATTTCTTATGCATTTCATGCATTTATACATATACATTGACCCATGACCAGATGGTGTTAAATACGCGTATATTATATGTATATGGGATATGGGAAAAGGTTATAGCGTTGTATACGCACCACCACTTGATCAGCTGGTATACGTTGATGATTTTCCCACAGTGGCTGAAATGCTATGATGGGATGCCCTCAGAGGATTGATGATGTTATGAACACATATACCTATGCATGGTATGAAATTTATACGTATATGCATGACGTTATGAAAATGAAATGATTCACAGAGCTATGCAGACGTATATGTCGAGTCTTTTACTCCATGTTTCTCCCATGTCTATTATTTACTAATTTCCATTCCTACATACTCTGTACATTATTTGAACTAACGTCTCTTTTGCCTGGGGACACTGCATTTCATGCCTGCAGGTCCCGATAGACAGGTTGAGGGCCCTCCAAGTAGGCTATCTACTCTGCCGAAGATGTTGGTGAGCTCCATTTGCTTCGGAGTTGCTTGTTTGGTTAGTATGATTTAGACGTGTATTGTTTGGTATGGAAGGACTCTGTCCCGACCTTTATGAAAATTATGTATTCTTAGAGGCTTGTAGACAGATGTCATGTACGTAAAAGATTGTATGGCCTTGTCGGCCTATGTTCAATGTACGAGTGGTTATTTTGGTCTTATAGGCCCGTATGTGTTATGTATAAGTTGGTAATACATATTTTATTCTAGTTATCTCACGACAACTTTTCCATCTCATTTTCCTATGATAGTATGATACAAAAAGATACGTTATTTTGGTACTCGGTTGAGTAAGGTACCGGGTGCCCGTCGCAGCCTATCGGTTTGGGTTGTAACAAAAGTGGTATCAGAGTAGTTCTGTCCTAGGGAGTCTGTGTCTAGTAGAGTCTTGTTTATTGGTGTGTTGCGCACCACACTTATAAGAAAAAGGCTACAAGGCATTTAAGACTGTCACTCATTCTTCTTACTCTAGATCATGTGGTAGAGCTCAGTTGTTAGAACTCAATTTCCTAAACTCTATCTTATCGATAATACGATGATGCCTCCATCCAGAAAGACGGTTGGTAAGAGATGTAGCTGTGGAAGAGTTGAGTCAGAGGAACTCAATTTTTGCATCATGCTTATGATGGATAAATATGAGGTATTCAACAGATCATATGTGTACTAAAATGTGTAAACTGCTTGATAAGGATCCCTAAGACTAGAATGTCTATCCACTCTTACAGTAAAAAGGAATAGGAGAATCGGAAGGTACACACAAGTTTCAGCAAGTAAAAGAAGCAAGATGAAAAAGGGTACGAAGTACCCAGTTAATGAAGGTTAACAATATTTACAATTCAAGCAGAGAAATATAAGCATTCTGCGTTACCTTCAACAGTAACGGAGATATATACAATTGATCACACCCATTTCGGTTATGCCCTCTGGGGGCTGACAAGTGTAGTTTAAGAGAAGGACGGGATATCAGGATCCGACTGGGGTTAGAGTAACCCAAAATGGTGAATGGATTGTTTGTGTTAGTTGACATTTTCGAAGGGTATTGCAAATGTGGTATTAGATCTCCTTGTGAGACACCCAGATGGTACACTCTAAAATAGTACAACTAGATATGAGTACTACAGAAATAGGCATTGGAAGACTTGAAGGGATAAACATTACCTTAGTGTGGCTCCCATCCCTAGTAGAACGGGAATGTTAGGAAACCCGAAGAGACAGGGGATGGAGTAAGGGGAGCTAAAAGCAAAGAATGTCATGTTGAAGTTTTCTGAATAAAGTAATAGACATAAATGTTAGCGGGAAATAAGAAGAGAGTTAATGAAGCATTATGAGTAAGATGTGATGCATGGACGACAACGGTAGATCAAAACGATGACAGTATTACTGAGTCTAAACTCAAGTGAAGGAAAATACGAGAGGTGAAAGGCCTTGAGACAACAAAAGAGTATAGGCCATAAAGTCATATCCTCATTTCGAGAAATAAGTTCGGGACTCCAACGCGTCTACCAAAAGAAAAAGTTAGACCCCAGAGTAATAAGAAATCAACATGGACTGATGAATAAGATAAACTAAGCATGAATTAGGGACTGAGAAGTAGTCGGCATCATGAGAATTTCAGAGATTGCGTCCCGGCGATAATAGAATGGAGGACAGAGGAATACCCTTTAAAGGTTATTCAGGAAGACGCTTCCCCAAAGTAAGCAAGGTGAGTAAAGTTAAGCTTAAGGGACTGTATATGCCAGTTACACTAAGTGTCACCCTCGCGAGTAAGGAATTTTGTTATCCTTGGTACAGAAAGATTACCGCAAGGCGATTAAGGGTCATCGATGATGTGAAAAGACGGCAAAGATGAAGAGATAAAACATATATAGGTAGCTCGTCGTAACACTAAATCTTAGTACTCCCCTAAGGGGGGAATATAGAGTGATGTGGCATTAAGTCAGAATTAAATGGTTCTAGTAACTATGGAATGGTAACGAAGAATGCAAAAAACAATGAGAAAGGGATGAGATCGCACTCATTCAAATCTTACGGATATGCTATGATTCCAGAAGATTATGCAAGCATGACGTCAAGGAGAGGAAATAAAGGTTCCTACCCGAGATGTTATTGATAGATAAGGAACCAGTGCGAGACGTAAGTTAAGACAAAGAAATAACCCAAGAAAGATTACGCTGAATATTGATATGAGAATAGGCCAACGAGCAGTTAGTAGTTGATTCAGGAAGAACCTAGTTATGGCTAAACAAGAGGACACAGACAAATCAACAGATTGTGCAAGACGAACATAGTGAACCCCAACTTAGGGAATTCAGTCTCACAAATATGACATCGTGAATCCTTGAGAAATATTCAGATAGGAGTTGGGGTAGTTAAAGGTACCGTATGAGTATTACGAAAATAAAAGAGAATGCCACCGGGAAGACTGCCAAAATATCTAGTTGAGAATCAAACCTACAAGCACAAGGGCATGGAGGTAAGTAACTACATGTAATTATAGGCGAGGAAGGACATAAACAATTCCATCGGGTATACGATGTGATAAGCTCACAGCTTTACAAGAATCAGAGGATCCTCCCTAAATACTATAATGAAAGACTAGCTAAGGAAGTAAGGAAGAAGGCTTTAACCTAAGCTCAGTAACCTAAGGAGGAAATGGTCTTGTAACAACAGTCTCACAACAACATTGTATGCTCTCCATAAGGAAGTGGTACCTGCCGTGGCTAAGGAACGGGAAGAAAAATCAAAAGTAATATTCGAGATCATATGAGTTGCACGAACATTTCGGCATGCGTGGGAACTACGATAAGCCAAGTATACATACAACAAGTGGCAAAACGACCAGGAAAAGTAATTGCTTACATTTAAAGAAATTGGAGAAGGAACGTAATGAACTATTCGATCAGTGATCCAGAGTGAGTTACGTTATGAATGCACGTAAGATTACGGAGTATTATCCATGCAGCATATATGTGACAATCATACAGCGGTAGAAGACTCCGGTATAAGTAAAAGAAAGAATTGAGCCCAGGGCATAGACAAAGGATTGAATTGTTAGAATATTGTGTTATGGATATTCCATGGCGCCCATGAAAGGCTAAAGTAATAACTAATACCAGGAGCCGTACATCGGAAGATAGCTTAAGCCTACATAAAGGTTGATCAGAAGGAAGAGGAAACTAAAGAGTTACATCAACCATGTAAATCATGAGTCTGATTATTGGACCCAGAAAATTATAGAAATCGTGATCAAGAACATTGCAGACTTACTCTAATATCAGAGGTACAAGAGAGATAGTACAACGACCATATTCTATAATGGCTTTACGATAAAGCCAGTTAGAAGAGTACCAACCTCATAAGAAGTCAGTATTGAGCTACCACTGGATTGTGTATGCACCAGAGGTGCAAGTATTATAATAGAGCTTCAAATTGTGGATGTGAATTATACCTATGTGGAAGGAAAGTCACAAAAGAGATAGAAGATGTGATGTGATATTTTAGAGTAATTAAGGTAAAGGTGAACAACGTACGAGATACTCAAATGCAGAAGGTTGTGAATAGTCCATACTTCAGATATAAGGCTAGAAGTGCTAAGATTCAATATCCAGGAATGATAGCAGCGGCGTCAGTGGCATAACTTCCAGCCTATGATTTCTAGGTATCGAAAAGCTTGATTAAGAGAGTAACGAATGGATAGATATTATGTGATGTATCGCTTGATGTCCCAAAATGACACAAGGAAATCTATGATGCAAGCAAGTTCAAGGAAGGTTGCGAGTAGTATAAATAGATATGTGTAGGTCGCAAGCTAAAGTATGGTAAAGTGACAAGGTTTTACGAAGATAGGAGTAAGGAATAGAAAGGGCAAGTGAGAAGGTGATGAGAATGGATAAGTCCTCGGGATTAAGCCTATGAAACAAGAGAGCTGATGGTTTCTCTAAGTTATAGTAAGCTCAGTATAGCCTGAATGAACTCAAAGGAGTCTAAGACTAGTAGCATTTAGAAGAGATAGAATGTTGCCCTAACATACAATGAGGATGTAATTGTGATAGATAAAGGATGATGTTTGGGCCTTCGATTGAGTAATTATTTGAAGAGGATTTCATGAATTATACGGGATTAAAATACCCACGTAAATGAATCACATTGGGATACTATAAAATACGCTTATTGAAGTACAGTATAGCCACTAAGTGGATCAGGTAAATCACTTCAAATATTCGTCAATGCAACGTAAGCCCTAGTGGAAAGGTATTACGTAAGATGTTTCAAGTTATCGGTGGTATATTGTAGATCAATATTGAGGTGAATCAACAATGGATGGACATAAGTCACAAAGTATGAGATGAGAATTAGGTCGTCATTCTTAAGATAAATAATAATGAAGAAGCATTAAAAGACCTAGATTTATACATATGGGATAAGTAACAAGAGTAAGCTGGAATTTGGTAGCAGACCTCAGTAACGATAAATCAAAGTAAGAGTTATGGCAGTAAAGTTATACAAATGGATAATGGATCTGTGAAATAAGGTATAGCAATATTCGCAAGTTCAACAAAGTACCGAGCAAAAAACTTCATGTATGCCTATATATGTCCAGAGGGACAACTTGTCAAGCTCTGTATATGTTTACAAAGTGAGGCCGAGAGATTGGATAAAAACTGGAGGGAAAAAGGAGAGAAGAGTCGCATAGGCGCACTTACAAGGTCAGAGTCGTACATGTTGCATGATACAAGGTAGCATTGGAAGAATTTCGACCACATGCCGTGGTATAAGAATGAGACCTATAGGTGGGAATACCCTGGACTTTGGATTTATTCACAGAACAATTGCCTATATGGAAAGGAGAGTATTAAGGTATTCACAAGATCTATAAGTTATGATAATGATAAGTGCATCAGTCAACATTCGGGGACGAATGTTCCAAAGGGGGGAATGATGTTACACCCCATACTTTCGTACGTGAGAGTGCGCCATAAATAAATTAATGAAAGCTCGGAAATGAGATGTTACGTCCCGAATTTTCGTACGTCGAAGTTTGACATGTTGGGATAAAATACGACCCGAGCTAAACTACCCGATATTTATGAACTAGTACCATACAAGGTATCACATGACCATGATAGTAAGGTGTATAAGGTGTGTTAAAGTGAGTAGTATTTTTAGTAATTTGAGGTAATTCTTAATTATGTGGATAATTGGTTAATTATTGAATTAGTGGGGAATTACTAAGTTAATTAAAAAAATGGTAATTAATAATGATTTTGGATAATTCTTAAACATTATGTGGCAGCCATAAAGAGCCCAAAGGATGACTATTCACTTATGTGCTATGTGGCATGTGAAGGAGAATTGGTGGTCTACAAGGATTATTATGCATAAAGTAAGAGGAAATTACATAAGTTTGCAGAAGAAAGCTTACGGATGAAGCTTTAAAATTCCAAGAATATCTAAGACTTCTAATTCACAAGAAACATGAATTAAAACTAAGGAAAGTGACGGATTTTGGGCAAAATGTTCATACAAAGTTACATTGCGTAATAGCAACGGAATTTGCAATTCTAAGAGAGCACGGTACAATCTTTCTCAAGAACATCATACGGATTTTCCCCTACTTCGATCCGCCGTTACGTGTTGCCGAAATTGACATGTGTTGGAAGGATTGTCAAGATAATCGGCTCAGGTATGTTAAGGCTATCCCTTCTTTCCTTTTGGCATGATCTATACGACACGAACGAAACGAGCAAATGAACAATTTTCATAAATGACTCTATTCATAGAAATACTAGGGGTGTCTATATTCATGATTCCCCATTTAAATTATTATTGTATCTTCTGTTCATGGGTCTCAGAAAAATATGTATTTGATAAAATTTATCTGACATGCATATTATGTTTATGACATTCCGAGAAAATCTTATTAACATATTTCTTATGCATTTCATGCATTTATACATGTACATTAACCTATGACCAGATGGAATTATATACGCATATATTATATGTATATGGGATATGGAAAAAGGTTATGACGTTATATACGCACCACCACCTGATCAGATGGTATACGTTGATGATTTGCCCATAGTAGCCAAAATGCTATGATGGGATGCACTCAAAGGCTTGATGATGTTATGAACACATATAAATATGCATGGTATGATATGATATTTATACGCATATACATGACATTATAAAAATGAAATGATTCACAGATCTATACAGATGTACATGTCGAGTCTTTTACTCCATGTTTCTCTCATATCTATTATTTACTGACTTTCATTCCTTACATACTCGATACATTATTTGTACTGACGTCCCTTTTGCCTGGAGACGCTGCGTTTCATGCCCGGAGGTCCCGATAGACCGGTCGTGAGCCCTCCAAGTAGGCTATCAGCTCAGTGGAAGATGTTGGTGCATGCCACGGTGGGCGCCAAACCATTTACCCAAAATACGGATGACAATTGAATGTATACGCGGTTCTAAGGATACGTAGTATAACTTGGTACAAATTGAGAAAATATATAAATGAATATCGAAATTAACTGTAAAAGAAAATAAATGAAAACCGAGTTAATTAGTTAGCCTAGGCTTTCTAGTTTGATCACCTTCAACTGAATGGAGAGTAATGAATACAAGAGCAAAGTGACTTAATATCAAAACCAGAAGAAAAGGCAGTATATTGCTTTATATTCTATGAATCTGAATCTGTATGTGTCTGCGAATGCGAATGTTTCTGCCCCTTACAAATGATCAGACCCCCCTTTATATAGTAGGGAAGTCATATTCTTAATATTATTTTTTAAATACAGCAAGGAATCCCATGATAGATTAATTAATTGTTCGTTCATTGATATGCGACGTGATTTCCGTCGAGATTCTCGCCCAATTGCGGTTATTTTGGCTTTCTAGTTTTTGGCTCGATAAGCTTTCCTTGATCTCGGCCGATCTCGACTTCGATCGGTCTTTATTTTGCTCGATCCCGATCTTGGCTAATCTCGATCTTGATCGGTCTCTGTTTTGCTTAAACCTCGATATTTGGCCAATCTCTATCTTGATCGGTCTCTATTTTGCTTGACCTTAATCTTGGTCAATCTCGATCTTGATCGGTCTCTGGGTCTCGAGCTAGGCTACCTAACTTCGTATCATGGCTCGATATTACATAAAGTCAAATCTTGATCTATCATGTTCTAATCTCGATTAAGCATACGAAGGGCAAACTCGATTTTGACCATATACAAGGTTGTTGCCCATTTACTGCACTGCTATAAGAAAATCTGCATTGTTTCATCAATTTCTGCAGTTTTTTTGTTGACTGTTTTCTGCAGTTTTGTGATTGACTGATTAAGGTTTTGTTTGAGTTCTGATTGTTGAAGCTAAAGGTTCATAAAGGTTCCTGGAATTGGACTGGTTAGAGGAAACTAGAAACTAAAGAGAAACTGTACTGATTTTCTAATATGCTGCACTAATTAGCTAAAAAATGAACAATTATTAACTTTGTTTCTGGTGTGAGGCTATTGTAAATTGCATTAGCTTGGTGTGAACTCGTTTGGATTGAATAACACTGCCAGAATAGTCCAGCCATCTGCAAATCTATCCAGCTGCCCAGTTTTGCAAATATGACCAGCTTTCCAAATCTGTCCAGTTTTTTGCATATATGACCACAATTTTGAAAAAATGTATAGTTTGTAGTTTCATTTCTTTTCTTTCTTTCCCATTTGTAGTAAGCTAAACGCTTAACTAGATTAACTTAATATTTGTTCACATTGAGTTTAATTCTAGTTTCTTTGTGTGCTTTGTTTATTTCGTGCCAATTTTTCGTGCTTTTTCTCTTTTATTATCATTGTGAATTTTTTGGCTCAAGTCTGTTTGCTTTTAATTGTCCGTCCTTGAGAATACACAACTTCCGCTCTACCCCGAAGATAGTTGGAACTTGTTCTGAAACCTTGGGACTTACGTTTGCTAGCAATTTTACCATTCACTACTTGAGGGGAAAACGGTAAGAGTGAATAGGACTTTGGGAACGCAAAAGCTAATTGGTGCAAAGTTTGATACACGAGGGTTGAGCGACATCGAGTGAGCTTGATGAGGAATTTACTATTAATTCGTTTGCTCATTTTGTAGGTATCATAGAGTACGGACAAACTTCTAGTCCTAATTGTGATCCAAGGAGTGAGACTCCGATGCATGAAGTTGTATCTATGCTTTATGACATAAGTGATAAAGTTACCAATATTACCATATGGAAAAACAAACGAATTCAAGGTTGAATTCCATAATGGGGGAATCTCACTTGAGGCAACAAGGAAGGGAGATTAGTATGACGCTTACTAATTACTCTACTACACTCTTCTTCACAAATGCGACAAATACTTCAAAGAGAAAAACCACAACATAACCAACATATTCATATACCACAAAACTTACCAAAGCGACCATAATCACCAAAGGGACCTTATATTCCTCCACCAAACTACTGACCACCCACCTACTACCAACACCAACTACAACCCCCAACCACATCAACCACCACAAGTACCTCAACTACAACCTTGTCAAACTTCACTACTACCTAGACAACTAGTAACTTGTCTAGAGCCTTGGATGATGAACAACCCACTTTTTCAATATGATCAAGAGGACACCTTGAATGAGTTGGAAAATATCCAACAAGTTTTCAATGACAAATATGGGGGGATTAAGTGAACCAAAGGGGAAGAGATCAAATGAGTTTGAGAACATCCTTAAAAAATGCAAAGAGAAAAAGAAAGGATGAGAGACAAAAGATAGAGAGAAGTGAAGGAGAGAAAAGTGACAACTCTAGAGTGGAAAAAAGAGAGAAAGTGTGGAGTGAAGTAAGTGAGTTGTCACAAGAAAAGAGTGAAGAGCTTGAAAATAAAATGAGATAAAATAAAGAGGGAAAACAAAAAGAGAGTGAAGATTTTCCTTATTCTAATACTAATAACCTTTCTTCTTTCTCTAGTTGTTTTGCATCTATGGAGGAACTTTTGGAGATGAGCCATCAAGTGAAGTTCAATACACTTTGAAGAGCTTGTAAGAAGATCAATCTACCTTTTCAATAGGACTTATGGAATTAAATGAGAAAGTTCGAGGTAAAGAGAATACTTTAGACGAGCTTCAACGTAAAATAGGTTATCCTTCTACTCTTGCTCGTTTAATTGATTGTGGTGACACTTTGATTTTGAAAGATAGCTATGCAATTGATAAGTTTGATACTTCTTTATTTGTAATGAGAAAAATAGTTATGGCTTGCAACTAGCTAGGAGTTCTTGTGCATTATTGGATGATTCTAGTTCTTTGTTTATTGACTCCTTTGCTAGTGATGTGTGTGATGTTGAGTCATATGATACCCCACCTTTAAGGGATGATGCATGTGATGATTCTTTTGACTTTACCTTAACTTTGTTGGAAGAAAGTTTTGACCTTTATGAAGAAATGAGTCAAAAAGAATGTGTTGATGATTCTTTTGATTTTATTTTCATTCCTTTGGCAAAAAGATTCAATTTTTATGGTGAAATGAGGAAATGTGATTGTAGAGATGCCTTGTTGGAGAGTGAACAAGTTACTTACAATGATATAATATAAAACAAGAAAACTTCCATTTGTATTCCAATGAGTTTACTTCTCTTGTATTTAGTCTTAATGACTCTTATGCATATTTGTGTGATGATTTTGTTGAATGTGAAAAGGAAAGTATAGTTTTTGATATGAGCACTAGTATAAATTGCTTTACTTATCTTATTACTACTTTTGAAAGAATATTCTAGTTGGATTTTGCAAATTATTCTATGAGAAAAAGTAAGAATATTTCTTTTTGTGTTTTGAGTGACCATTTTGAGCAAAAAGAACCTAACTTTATTAATTATTTTATGAAGGTTAAACAAGTGAAAGTTGCTAAAGGTATGAAAGACCCTGAACTAACACTTCGGCATACTTTTTGTCAAGAGAATTTTCTTTTTCCCAAAGCAAGAATGGTATGCTTATCTTGTGTTTATCTAAGGTCATTGAGGTAAAGACTCTTAACTTTGAGTATTGTGATATTCTTTAATTATTATTCATAATGAGCTTGGCATATCTCTTAAGTTGTCATGTGAAGTTATTGGAAAGGGTGTAGATATTTGTGGATTAAAATTTGTGTTTGACCTCAGTGTTGTTTCTTATCATGGTGAAGTGTCTTTCTTTGGATTGGAGAGTATCATTTTTATTACTTCTTATGACACTTGGTTATACCATAAAGGTGTGCACTTTGTTGAGGATTTTACAAGATTGTAGTTTTGTTGGAAGCATGAAACTTTATACTCTCTTGATTCTTCTCATGAGTATTATTTTCCTTATAGTCATGTTTGTGTCATTTGTGTTGGAGATGTGTTCTTTATAGATTATGACACTTGACTATATCATAAGAGTGTCACTTTTGAGTGCAAGATTGTGATCTTTGATACTTATGTTTTCCCCTTTCTTGGTTTTGCGTAGTCCAAATTCGAGGATGAATTTCTTTTGGGGGGGAGGGGGGGGAGATGATACATGCCGGATGAGCATGCCTAACGATTTCCAAGTCAACATCATAGCATTGGAGTGCTTTAAAGGAGTCAAGATGAAGAAGCCTATACTTGTAATAATTGACTACATTTAACTCCTTATAATTAACATAGGGTATTTGGGTCATTTGTCGCAAAATACCCACTCTAGTATAAATAGCCCTAAAGGTTATTATTTTAGGTAGACTTGATGAATGATAAACTTGAAGACATGCAAGTCTCACACTCTATCCTTATCTTTTAATTTATGTATTTATGTTTATGCCTTTAATTCCGTTATTGCTTTATTTATGCTTTCATTAGCGCTAAATTAGTATTAATTGGTGAGCAATTAGTAGTGAATGCTTAATTTCTTAATTACATTATCCGGATTTTTAAGAGTTGTCAATCTCTTGAGGCTTTTCATAGTTTAGAGTTGCAATTGATTGTGTTTATAGAGGTAATTAGGCTTCATATCCTAATTGGTTCTTGTTCTTCCAATCAATTGTAGGTCTAGTTCTTATTTGCATGAATTAGGGTTACAATTGATTGAGTTCGTGAGGTAATTAGCTTCATATCCTAATTGGTTCTCGTTTTTCCAATCGATTGTACATCTAGATCTTATTTTTGATTCCGCGTGTTTTTGCTATATTTGTGTTTCCGTTCATAGTCTGTATCACATTCGTTACTCCAAAAGACATCACCAGAAAGTTGTTTTCAGAAATATTCTACTGATAGCATCTTAGGAAGCTCAACTCTATTTAAGGATAAAGACGAAGCTTTGGAATCTCAACGAGGGCCTTTAACAAGATCTCAAGCTAAAAAGTAGCAAAACAAGGTCATTGGACTTTAGGAGTGAACAAAGAAGTTGTTAGTTGGAAGGAAGAGTTAAAGTACAAATGATATGAGTTATATAGGTGTTATAATTATTTTATGGCTTAAATTCATGTCCAAGAAGAGGTGGATTAGATCACAAGAAACATTCTCTGAAGAAGGTTCAAATCAGGCCACTATTTGACCTATTTGGCACCTAAATGGTATCCAAACTTTTAGCCCAAGAAGTCCTACAAAAAGCTACATTTTTATAACATAAAAGGACTTACTTGATGTCCAAGAAGGGTACAATAGGCGTGCTAGAAGTTGAGTGCAAGTCGGTGCTAAGTTACTTGCAAGTTGCCTTCAAGATTTCTAAGATCCTACCCAAGATTGGTTTGGACTTTCAAGATCCTATATAAGATTGATTTTAACTTATTTACATATATTTTGGTACTAGATTTATTGCTTTCCTAGGTAGTTAAGGATATGTTTTTCTTTTCCTAAAATTGTTGGAGTTACTTTCCAAGATTGATTTGGATTTTATTTTCTAGTATTTTTCTTTTTCCTAAGGTAGTTGGACTTGTTGTCCAAAGTAGTTTAGGACTTTATTTCCTTATTTTTAGCCTTAATTTCGTGACCTTCTACTACCTATATAAGGGGTGTCTTCTTTATTTTAATACATGGATTATCATAAACTATTATCAATACAAATTGTGAGATTTTTCTAGCACTCTTGTGTGTGGCTACTCTTGGATTTACTCTTCAACCTTCAAGACTCAACTTATGGTGGTGAGATTGAAACCTTTTCGAAATCTTAGATCACTTCTTGGTATTCAAGAAAGGTGATAAGTTTAGGCTTATTGTTATTCTTGTTATTGTAAAGGGTCGGATTTCATAATTTATCTCTTGTTTTTAATTCTCTACCAAAGGAGATTAGTTCTTCGTTTGCTAATTGTTGTTGTTAGGATTCAACTTCAAGAACATACTTCTTGAATTCATGAAACTCTTTCTTGGATTCAATCTATCTTTAATTTCTGTCTTCTATTTCGTTTCTCTACTTTCTTTTAGCTTTCGCATGTTTCTTGATTTTCTTATTTTTCTTTAGTAATTCTTTAACACCTATCATGTTGTTATCACATGCTCCCTAATCTTCAAATGGTGATATCCCGATCTTAATTCAATCTTGGAGAAGTACTTAGCACCTTGCAACTGATCAAACAAGTCATCTATCTTATGTAATGGATACTTATTCTTGATTGTGACCTTGTTGAGCTGCCGATAGTCAATACACATCCTCAGTGACCCATCCTTATTCCTTACAAAGAGAACCGGTGGCCCGCAAGGTGATACACTCGGCCGAATGAAACCCTTCTTTAGATAATCCTTCAACTGCTCCTTCAGTTCATTCAATGCTGCCGAAGCCATTCTATACAGTGGAATTGATATAGGCTGCATGCCTGACAACACATCGATCCCAAAATCGATTTCCCTGTCTGGTGGGATTCCAGGAAGCTCATCAGGAAAGACCTCCAGAAATTCATTCACAGGAATAACATCATTCCCTTTCCACTCAATGACTGGTTCGTTAGGAAACTCAAACCTAACGGTTCTAGTTCGACAGTCAAGCTTATTAAAACATGAGTAATGACAATGCATCCCCTTTATCACATCAAACTCCACCATTACCAATTCAATGAGGTCGGCCATAGTGTCTCGACCATGTACCGTGATAATGAAATCCCTATAAACCCATGTGGACACAATATACTCACCAACTAGAGTAGATACAAAGAACGACTTATGAAGGTGTTCCAGTTCTATCCCGAATTCCATAGCAACATAAGGAGTGACGTATGACAAGGTGGAACCAGGATCTATAAGAGCATACACATGATGAGATTAGACAGTTAATATACCCATGACAACATCTGGAGAAGTCTCTGAACTCTGGCGACCCCTTATAGCATAGAACCTGTTGGGTCCTCCCGAACTCTGTGCACTACCCCAATTACACCATGCTGCAGAAGTGGTGGTTGCTAAACTAGCTAGCTGTGCCATACCCCTACCAGCACTCTCACTAGACGAAAGGAAATTCCTCAGAATGTGACCCCTAAGCCTGCACTCGTAGCATATATGGTGGTCCATATAGCAGACTCCTGAGTGCATCTTTCCAGACCTAGGGCATGTTGGCCTCTACTGCGACTGGAGTCTTCCGCCGGACTGACCCTACTGATAAGATCCCATGTTTCCCTGACTAGGCCTGAAGCGACCCACTACTGCTGAGCTTGCCGTGATGGCGGGGCACTGGCTGAGGACTGAGCAAAAGACCGTGTCGGTCCAGATTACCCTCCCCTGAACATCACCTTGCCACCACTACCAACACTGAAATAACAACAAGAGCTCCCCGCGGATTAGGCCTTCTTATAACCATCCCGCTCCATCCAGGCCTTCAATTTTCGGATCTCTGTGGCTTGAGCCAGTGCCACTATCTTCACATAGTCCATGAAGGAATTCAAGGCAGGTATAGCGGCCTCATTAATAACTAAAGGGTTAAGGCCTTGCACAAGCCGGTGCACCCTAGCCTCTATAGTGGGCTGTATGTAAACTGTATACTTGGACAAATGCGCAAATCTCATATTGTAATCCACATACACATATTACCTTACTTCAAGTTCCAAACTTGGCGGCATGGGCTGCCCTGGTTTCGGCAGGCAAGAAATTGTCAATGGAAGCATCCGCAAACTCCCTCCAATTTTCCGGATGGCTACCCTCCTCACGGTACTCCCCCCACAGCTCAAACCATGAGTACACCACCTCCTTAAGGAGATAAGTGGACAACTCCACTACTTCTATATCTATGGCACGCATAACGTGAAGATTTTTATGCATCTCATCAATAAAGTCTTGGGGTCCTCCTTGGGCTTAGTTCCCGAGAACACCAGAGGATCCAACTTAAGAAATTGATTCACCCTGGAACTAGCTGAATCCCCTTGCTAGGTAGAGGAGGTAGATGCGGCATTCTATCTCTGAGCTTGGGAAGCCACTATCTGAGTCAATATCCGGAAGTTGAGGCTAGAGATGGAACCAGAATATTAGGTTGAGGAGGAATCATTGCATTTTCATAAGGAGTGGGAATTGGTGCATTCTCGGCAGGAGTAGTAGAATCAGGAGGTGTTGTGGTTGGGGGAATGCCTTCACCCCGCGGGTGCTCACCCATAACATCAGGTATAGTATCCTCTACCACTCCTGGGGTGGCATTGGCCCTTTGGCTATTCCTTGCCTTCTTCTTAGGCGCCATGTATAGAAAATTAGAAAAATGCACGAGTTAAAAAGAAGGAACAATCTTACAATCAGCTCTATCCCACGATCTAGAATATCAAAGAAGGGTGACATTCCTAAATGCCCAAGCAGCCTCCTAATTATAGATGTGGTCCACAACACATAGATAAGAAGGATGCTACTATATACATAGCTCCGAGACATCCTAGGATACTTTTAAAATCTTAGGATCTAATACCAAGCTTGTCATGCCCTGACCTCCGGGAGCGCGACTGGTGCTCGACCGAGACATCTCGGTCAAGCAAGCCTACTTGATGCCTTCTACCCAACCTTACCCATGAGCAACTTGAAATAAATTATATAGAAAGACAGAGAGGGGATAAAAGAGTTAGATATCATGTTTCATTACTTACAACAGCTGCATTGATGATTACCAAAAGATTACAAAGTGGAACACCAAATAGCTACAACATTTATAGTTATTTCCCCAAATCAAAAATGCCACCCATACTATGTCTATGTAGCCTCTAAATGGAACCAAAGAGTATTATGATAATGATGGTGACATGGCCCTGGCTATACCTTAAAAATACAATGTACAAGGAGAAAAAGACACAAGACCTCGATAAGAAGTGGTGCTCACCAATTCAACTGAGAAGAGGGTATGCCACTATCAATGATCGATGCCGCCTACTGTGGAATCAACTGCATCCATTAAAGATGCAGCGTCCCCGGTAAAAGGGACGTTAGTACATATGGAATAGTACTAGTATGTAAAGCTAGATACACTCTCATGGAATAGAGTAACAACATAAAGGGAGAGAAACATGAAATCAATGAGAGCCTCAAATAATATTAAGAATGCCAAGTTAAGAGCAGGGTAAAACTTCAAGTAAATATCAATATTTGTTACGTTGGGAGATCTTTATTACTGATACACCACCATGCATATGGCATGGAGTCCGATCTCCGCCTGATCGGCTAAGTCGTCTCACCCCAAAGTATGAGGATTGACATAGAAACACAATACTACCATGTGCGCGGCATGGCGTCCAATCTCTGCCCGATCGGCTAAGCCGTCTCACCACTGTGCCATGTCATTTGACATGGTCATTGCTAGATATCAATTCATCCCAATCAAGGAGAATAATCTCAATATAATATAATGAGATCTTGTCCCTCAATCAATGCCTACACCGGCACATGTAGTTTTATACTTGGGCATTTGTAACCCAGCCTTCCTCGGGGACCTAACAATACTCCCAAAAATATTTATTGTGTAAAAGAATCACATTCATTGCATTGCCCTTCATACTTGCTTTCACTTCATTGGCACTCTTGGCCACAAATATAATTCATCATTCATGGCACGATGTCCATATTTCATATTTCATACTTTCATTTGACATGGATTCTAAAACATTTAAAGGCTCTTATAAATCATTCGAAAAATGATAGCTTCAGTTCATGAATACACAAGGGCTTAGAACACATTGGAAACTTTTACAAATAGGAGCATATAAGTCAACAGAATAATGGATTTAGTTCATAGACATATAGAGCAATTGAGACATGATTTGAGTAATTACACATTCGATAAGTCAAAACATTTGTGATGATTTAGGATAATAAGGATGGGAGCTTGGTCAAGCCGCACTTGGAATTCATAAGGAACTCACGGAAACTCGATTCTATGGTAGGAGTTTAGCCAACATACCTCAATTGAACTTTCCTTAGAAGTATTACAACATTCCAAAACTCCTAGCAGTTTCAATCTACAGAGACATAATAAAATTGAGCCATAATTAGGAAGGGGTTCATAGGCTCAACTTATTTAAGCATTTCATCAAACACTAGGTGTGCAAGTTCTAATAAAAGGTCCTACGGTGGTAATCCTTCACCCCAAACACCGATCACCACATCAATAGCTCACCAATATTCGTTCAACAACCTCCCCACCACCTTTATTGGTGCATGCATGCAGAATGACCAACTCCCACTCTCAAGAATCATACTCCCCAATACCTATATTCAGCCCAATTCCAAAATTGAGAGCTAGGGATTAGAACCTTACCTCTTAGAAGAAGACCTTGTGAGTTATTCCCTTGTATTCCTAAAGCTCGAGCAAGATATTGAAGTGTGGAGATGTTAGTGCCTCTACTTCTATCTCTAGCTCCCTTCCCCTCTCCCTAAAATCTCAAATTTTTGCGTTCAAAATGATCCCAATGGATTTTAATCAAAATAGGGTCGGATTTTCAAATAAATAAAATGGACCCTCCGAACCCAATTTTTCAATCGCAGAGTGCACCACAGAACAGGTATGCGGTCCGCGAAAGGGGCCGCGAAATCGACCTCCAAAATTTGGCTGGCATGTTCAAATTTGCAGTTGATCTGCGGTCCGCAGAGCAATTATGCGGTCGCATAGTCGACTTCGGATCTTCCCTCTGAAATTCCTCATGCTAATTTTGCGATGGAAGTGTGGCCCGCGAAATGGTTATGCGATCGCATATTGGACCTAAAAATGACCTTCAAAATTGAGCTTCTCCTGTTCAATTCCGGGCGATTCTGCAATCAGCAGAACAGTTCTGAGATTGTATAATGGACCGTAGAAACATCATGTTCTGCAAAACAAAACATTCCACCAACTCCACAACCCATTGCACAACCCAAACATTTTGTACCGCGACAACCACCCAACATATTACCCCAACTAGGTAGTATAAACCCTTAAATTCCTTGGTAAAATTTCACGAGGCCTTACACATCCAAATGGTGGCAAACTATGAGGCTAGTAGGCCAGTTGGTGTAGCACAACTCACATGGTCCCAATTTTTAGATCTTCTCATTAGGGAATTTATCCCGCAAAACCGCAGGGATGAGTTGTGCAGCGAGTTTGAGCATTTGCATTAGGAGGGTATGACTGTATGCCAGTACACTATGAGGTTTACAGAGTTATCCTACCATGTAGCTCCTTTGGTTTCTACTGAGAGAGAGAGAAAGAGAGTTCGTAGATTTACTTAGGGACTCACTTACTGCCTTAGATTTGAGATGACACGAGAGATGGAGACTGAGAAAACATTTTATTAGGTTGTGGATATTGCTAGGAGGTTAGAGCATAGCCGCGGGCTATAGAGGGAGGATAGAGGGGCTAAGAAGCCTTGTGGTTTTGGAGGGTTTAGTGGCTCCTACTCTAGAAGAACATTCCTTCATGGTAGAGGCTTTGTTAGTCGACTAGTTCAGTCTACACTTCAAGTTTCACGTAGCGCTCAAGCTAGCCATGGATTTCAAAGCACTCGTACCTAACACTCGTACCTCCTGCACGGGGTACCTACAACAGTTATTTTAGTCATCCAGGGCAAGATTAGTTCCAACGGCCACGCCCAATAAAGAGGTTGTTTTGAGTGTGGTGATACTGCACACTATAAGATATTGTCTAGTCTTCAGATGGGTGAACCTTAGTAGGGTACTCCAGCTATGATTCCTGCTCCAGATGCTACACCACATACATAGCCAGCTAGAGGTGGGGGACACGTGGGTAGAGGTCGTCCTCGAGGGAGAGGCCAGACACATTTTTATGCTTTCCTTGGTAAAACTGAGGCAGTAGCATTAGATGCAGTCATTACAAGTATTGTTCCATTCGGTCATGGAGATGCTTCCATTTTATTTGATCTAGGTTGTACTTATTCGTATGTTTCATCCTACTTTGCTTTGTATTTTGATATGTCTCATGATTCGTTTGCTACACTTGTTTATGTGTTTACAACCGCTGGGCATTATATTGTGGTGGATCGTGTTTACTGTTCTTGTGTGGTTAATGGTGGCTATGAGACTAGGTTGATTTTCTGCTGCTTAATATGGTGGAGTTTGATGTGATTTTGGATATGAATTGTCTATATCCGAACCTCGCTATTCTTGATCGACATGTTATGACTGTGAAGTCGACTATGCCGGGATTTCCAAGGTTGGAATAAAGAGGTTCTTTGGGTCATATTCGTAGTAGGGTGACAGCTGGTAGAGAAGGGGTGCTTGGCGTACTTGGACATTGTTAGATGTGTTAGTGACGATGCTCCTACGGTTGATTCGGTCCCTGTAGTGAGAGAGTTTCCAAATATGTTCCCTGCAGACATTCCGGGCATGCCACACATTAGGGATAGTAATTTTTGTATTGACTTGGCACCGGGCACTCAGCCCATATCTGTTCCCC
This sequence comes from Nicotiana otophora, assembly GCA_000715115.1. NCBI lineage: Eukaryota > Viridiplantae > Streptophyta > Magnoliopsida > Solanales > Solanaceae > Nicotiana > Nicotiana otophora. The sequence goes on along the minus strand of AWOL01S0001213.1, from coordinate 259,163 downwards.
CGTATCGCATGGCTCCAGCAGAGTTGAAGGAAGTGAAGGAATAGTTATAAGAATTTCTAGATAAGGGTTTCATCAGGCCGAGTGTTTCACCTTAAGGTGCACTAGTATTCTTTGTGAAGAAGAACATTGGTTCCATGAGGATGTGCATTGACTAAAGGCAATTGAATGATGTTACCATCAAGAATAAGTATCCACTATCGTGCATTGTTGATTTTTTTGATCATCTTCACGATGCTAGGGTGTTCTCCAAGATTGACTTGAGATCGGGGTACCACCAGTTGAAAATCTGGCATTGGGCATTCCTAAGACGGCTTTCAGAACTCTATATGGGCATTATGAATTTTTTGTGATGTATTTTAGCTTGACTAATGCCCCAGAAACATTCATGCATTTAATTATCAGTGTTTTCCAGCCTTGTTTGGACTCTTTTGTCATTGTGTTCATTGATAATATCCTGGTGTATTCCCGTAGCAAGGAGGAGCATGAGCAATATTTGAGGACTATGCTCCAAGTTTTGAGGGAGAAGAAGAAGTACGCTAAGTTATCCAAGTGTGATTTTTGGCTAGTCTCTGTTGTGTTCTTGGGCCATGTGGTGTCCAGTGAGGGGATTAAGGTAGACCCAAAGAAGGTTGAGGCAGTTCAGAGTTGGCCCAGACCTTCTATTTCCATGGAGATCAGGAGTTTTCTGGGTTTTGATGGGTATTATTGCCGCTTTGTGGATGAGTTTTCATCCATTGCAGCCATATTGAATAAGTTTACTTAAAAGGGTGCTTCGTTCAGGTGGTAAAACGAGTGTGAGGAGAGCTTTTAGAAGCTCAAGACTGCCTTGTCTACAACTTCAATGTTACTTTTTCCTTTAGGATCAACATCATATACAATTTATTGTGATGCTACGAGGGTTAATCTCAAGTGTGTGTTGATGGAGGATGGTAGGGTGATTGCCTATACGGTGTGTGATTTAGAGTTAGTAGCTATTGTACACATGCTTACAATTTAGAGGCATTACATCTATGGCGTGTCTTGTGAGGTTTATATGGATCACCGGAGTCTCCAACATCTATTTACATGGAAAGATCATGACAGGTTTGCTCCAGGAGAACAAATTTGCAGCTAAGGGTATGAATTTATCCTACATCCCTACGGTGCTACAGGACTGGGAAGTTGTAGGGCAACTGTTGGAAGAGGACATTGCAGAGGAAAACCATAAGTGGAATCGAGCAATAATCTTGTACGTGGTGGGAAATACTCCAACTATTGGGGCAATTGAGCGCTTCATATCTAACCGGTGGAGTAAGGTCAAAAAACCTAAGGTACTCTTCCATAAGGATGTGTATTTCATAATTTTGATGAATAGCTGTAAAGAGAGGGATGAAGTGCTATTGAATGGTCCGTATACTATGAGTAGTAGGCCAATCATAATTAGACCATGGACAAAGGATTTGATTTTAATGAGGAAGTGCTAAAAACCATACCTCTATGGATCAAATTCCCTAAGCTACCACTTAACTATTGGAGTAATCTGGCCCTAAGCAAAATTGGGAGTTGTTTGGGAAAGCCTTCGTATGCTGATGCATGTACTACAATGGCTGATAGAGTCTCATATGCTAGGGTGTTAATTGAAATGGATATCACTAGGTCTTTACCAGGGTCAATCAAATTATATGACCATAAAGGCAAGGTGATCGGGTAGGTGGTACAATATGATTGGAAACCTCAGTATTGCCAGACATGTTGTCAAATAGGCCACTCGTGTAGAGATCAAAAGAAGCAGAACTAGGAGGGAGGACATCAGAGAGGTATTGAATAGCAACAAAAACAAGAATGGAGAATAGTGAGGGTGCTTGATCCTAATATGGACAAAATTGATGCTCATGGTAGGTTCCTTGATCAACTGGAATCAGAAGGAGATGAGCTACCATTCCAACAGGGAAATGAAGAACAATGGCAACTTGCTAGAGAAAAGTCTGTATCAAAGAAGAATATGGGATCCATAAGAGAGAATGCAATAGACATTGGCAATGCATTCAAAGCACTAGTTGACACAGCCCAGAAGATTGTGCAACTATCTGAAGCTCATGGGGCAAGAGGTCAGCAAAATAGAAATGACAGAGGAGGAGGCTCTAAAATAACTACTATATCATGATGAATATCATAGCATGGAATGTTAGGGGGTTAAATAAAGTGTATAAGAAAAAAGAACTAAAAATATTTGTAGAGAGAATAAAGTGGTAATTATGGCTATTCTAGAGAATAAAGTCAAGGCAACCAATGTTGTTTCAATAATGAGGAAGACTTTTAGCAATTGGCAATGGGTAGCTAATTATGATGAGGCACTAGGAGGTAGAATTTGGGTAGTATGGGATCAAACACAGGTGGATTTTGAGGTTATCCGAATACATGAACAATATATAGTAGGTCATGTGATCATGAATCAGCACAGAATCAATTTCAACTTTGGTGCAGTCTATGGAATGCATACTATACAAGACAGGAATAGACTATGCGAGGACCTGAAGATAATTGTGGATGGAGTCAGTGGCCCTAGCTTAATAATAGGGGATTTTAATACTATACTATCTAGTGAGGATAGAGTGCAGGGGAATTCAATACAAGAGATAGAGGTGAGAGACTTCAAAAACTTCATACTGGATATATGATTAGATGAACTCAAAATAGTGGGGAGAGAATTCACCTGGACAAACAACCATATCCATAGTAGAATTGATAGAATATTGGTAAATGCAGAATGGATTCAGAAATGGCCTGCCATGGAGGGGATCATTATGAATCATGGCTTCTCAGATCACTGTCCTTTGAGTTTAGCTATTGATTGTACTAATCAAGAAGGTAGGTGACCTTTCAAGTTTCTCAATTGTTTGGAAAGTCACCAAGACTTTGATGAAATAGTTAAGCAATGCTGGAGAAATAGGCACAGGGCAACTACAATGATAAATGTGTGGAATAAGCTCAAAATGCTAAAAGAAGCTCTAAAACAGCTGAACAACGAAGAATTCAATAGTATTGGTCACAAGATTCAAGTAGCAAGGAACAAATTAGAAGGTATCCAAGCTCAGATGCCACTCCCAGGAAATGACATTGAGGCAATACTACAAGAAAAGGCTGCAAAACGTGAACTGAAAAAGTGATTGGAGGTTGAGAAGAGTGTGTTGAAGTAGAAGTCAAGAATTCAGTAGCTTCAACTAGGGGATTCTAACACGTCATACTTCCATGCTTGTGTGAAAAACAAGCAAGCAAAGAATCACATTGGCAGACTAACTAACAGTGCAAGGCAAATTCTTCAAAGTGCTATTGAAGTGGAATAGGAAATACTGAATTTCTACAAAAAACTCCTTGGTACAACAGCTTCACAAATGCCAGTAGTTATCCCAGAGATCATGCAGAAAGGCTATACTTTAAGCAGGCAGCAACAACTGCATCTAATCAAGCCAGTTACTAGAGAGGAAGTAAAGAGAGCTATACTAGATATTGATAATAATAAAGCACCGGGATGTGATAGTTATAACTCCTACTTCTTCAAGAAGACATGGCACATATTGGGTGATTAGGTTACTACAACAGTAATGGAGTTCTGTGAAAATGCTGAAATGTGCAAAGCCATCAACTATACCACTATTACTTTGATCCCTAAAGTCAAGAACCCAACTATCATCAAGGAATTCAAGCCTATTTCCCGCTGCATAGTGCTATACAAGATAATATCAAAAATTCTAACAGCAAGATTACATGAAGTTATGAAAGACCTAATAGATAACTGCCAAACAGCCTTTGTACCAGGTAGAATGATCACTGATAACATCATTATGAGCCATGGATGGTAAAAGGCTATGAGAGTTAGAACATATCCCCTAGATGCATGCTCAAAATAGATATGCAGAAAGCCTATGATTCTGTGGAATGTGTATACATTGAGAAAGTGATGAAGATGTTGGGATTCCCTGAAATATTTATGAAGTGGATAATAGCATGTATCGGTATAGATGCCTACTCTATAATAATTAATGGTAAGGCAGCCAAACCATTTGATGCAAGGAAAGGACTGAGGCAGAGGGATCCCCTATCTCCAGTTTTATTTGTGATGTCCATGGAGTATCTTAGCAGACTACTGAAGCCATTGAAGGATAACAAGAAGTTTAGATTTCATCCAAAATATGCCAAAGGCAACTTAGTGTAATTGGGATTTGCTGATGATCTACTTCTTTTCTGTAAAGGGGACATACAATCAGTCAAGATACTCCATCAACAGTTTCAAGTATTTTCTGCAGCCTCAGGACTAATTGCAAATCATAACAAAAGCTGTATTCACTTTGGTGGAGTGAACAATATGACTCAACAACATATTACGGACATGCTAGGGTATAGTAAATGAGAAGTACATTTTAGATACCTGGGTGTCCCTTTGAGCACCAAGAGGTTATGAGCTATCCAATATGAACCTCTAATTGATAGAATGTTAAGAAGGATCCATTGTTGGACAACAAAATTTTTGTCATATGCCGGAAGAGCAACGCTAATTAAGAGTGTTCTAGTTGCAATTCAAACATTTTGGGCTCAAATATTCATTTTGCCAAAGAGAATCATTCATTTCATAGAAAGAATATGCAGGAGATTTTTATGGGCAGGAGCTGCTGAACCTACCAAAAAGGCATTGATTGCTTGGGATAAACTGTGTGCTCTAAAGGTAGCAGGAGGACTAAACTTCATCAATGTGGAGCTGTGGAATAAAGCAGTTATTTGCAAGCTCTTATGGAATATTCGTACAAAGAAGGAAAAGTTGTGGGTCCAGTAGATTCATGCATACTGCATAAAGGGGGACACTATATGGAATACATAGCCAAAGAGTGCATCATGGGTCATCGAAAAGATATTCAAGGCAAGAAACTACTTTGAGGTTTCTGGATATACAGAAGAGGAGGTAACTCTGATGGAGAGATTCTCCGTAAGACACATATACAAAGCCATGCAAGCGGAGTTTCAGAAGGTGCCATGGAGGAAACTAATGTGTAATAATCAAGGACTACTAAAGTGGATTTGCATACTACGACTGGCAATACAAGATAGGTTAGCTACAAAAGAAAGGCTAGCAAGATGGGGGATTATCGCAGACAAAACATGCTCACTCTATCAAAGAGAGAATGAAACATTACAACACTTATTCTTTGACTGTGTAGTATCAGCAACTATATGGAAACAACTTCTAAACTGGCAAGGCATTCAGAGAACAAAGGGAGATTGGCAGGAGGAGCTGAAGTGGATAGAAAATGTGGCCAAAGATAAAAGTGGAGGTGCAGCAGTATGCAGAATGTCATTAACAGCAATAGTTTATCATATTTGGCAAGAGAGGAACAATGTTATTTTCCAGAAGAAGAAGAGACATGCTAATTCTATCCTTCGACTAATCATTCAAGAAATACACGTTAGGGCCAAGCTATTTCCTAGGTTATATAAAACCATGAATACACTGAATTGATATCCTGATGTAGTTTAGAAGAAAAAAGAAGCAGGAGAGGGATTGTAGCAAGGCTAGGTAACTCCCAGCTAGGGCTTCATGTCCAGCAGGAGCTATGATAGAAAGCTAGGTTCACTTTGTTAGATTGTAAATACTTATACTTGGTAAATAAAATCTTTTACTTACCAAAAACAAGATTTGAATTTGAGGCAGCAGAGGTGGTTGGAGCTATTGAAGGATTATGAATCACTATTCTATAACATCTGGGGAAGGCCAATGTGATTGTAGATACCTTGAGTAGAAAGAGAGAGAGTATGGGGAGCCTAGATTTCATTTCAGTTGGGGAGAGGCCTTTAGCTATGGATGTTCAAGCATTGGCCACTATGTTAGGGAGATTAGATATTTCAGAGCTGAGTAGAGTTCTCGTCCTTATTTGAGCGCATTAAGGATCGTCAGTATGATGATCCCCACTTGTTTGTCCTTAAGGACAAGTTGCAGCACGGTGATGCTAAGGAGGTGACTATCAGTGATGATGGTGTGTTGTGACTTCAGGGTCAAGTTTGTGTTCTTAATGCCGATGTCTTGAGGGAGTTGATTCTTGAGGAGGCTCATAGTTTACAATATTCCATTCATTCAGGTGCGACGAAGATGTATTGTGACTTAAAGCAGTATTATTGGTGGAGGACATGAAGAAGGACATTATTGGGCATGTTTCTAGGTGCTTAAATTGCCAACCGGTAAATTATGAGCATTGGAAACTAGGTGGTTTGCTTCAAAAGATTGATATACCAGAGTGATAAGTGGAAGCACATTACCATGTACTTTGTGGTAGGGTTGTCACGAACCTTGAAGAAGTATGATGCCATTTGGGTCATTAAGGATCGGTTGACCAAGTCGGCGTATTTCATTACGGTTATGACTTTCTACACTTCGGAGCAGTTAGCTATGATCTATATTAGGGAGATTGTTCGCCTGCTGGGTGTACCTGTTTCTATTATCTCAGACCGTGACGCTCAGTTTACTTCACACTTTTGGAGGGCAGTCCAGTGTGAGTTGGGCACGCAGGTTGAGTTGGGTACTGCATTTCACCCTCATATGGACGAGCAGTCCGAACAGACAATTCAGATCTTGGAGGATATGCTGAAGGCATGAAATATTTATTTTGGAGGCCAGTGGGACCATTTTCTACCTCTAATAGAGTTACCTACAACAACAACTATTAGCCTGGTATGTAGATGACTCTGTATGAGGTCTTATATAGGACGCAGTGTTTTTCTCTGGTCGGTTGGTTCGAGCATAGTGAGGCTCGGTTATTGGCACATAAACTTGGTCTGTGATGCTTTGGAGAAGGTGAAGTTGATTGAGGAGAAGCTTTACATAACTCAGTCTAGGCATAAGAGTTATGCGGACCGAACGGTTCATGATGTGGCTTTCATGTAGGGCAAGAAGGTTCTTCTTAGAGTGTCACCCATGGAGTGTGTGATGTGGCTTGGGAAGAAGGAAAAGTTTAGCCCGAAGTTTATTGGCCCTTTTGAGGTGTTGGAGAGAGTCAGTGAGGTTCCTTATAGACTAGTCTTGCCTTCTAGTCTTTTGGGAGTTCATTATGTATTCCATGTTTCTATGCTTCAGTAGTATCACGAAGATGAGTCCCATGTTTTGTACTTCAATACAGTGCAATTGGATGGAAGTATGGACTATGAGGAGCTGGTGGCCATTTTGGATCGGTAGGTTCGGAACCTCAGGTATAAATCTATGGCATCGGTGAAGGTGCAGTGGAGAGGTCAACCAGTCGAGGAGGAAACTTGGGAGACTAAGCATGATATGCAGAGCAGATATGCATATCTTTTTGGCCCTTCATGTATGGTTCTTAACTCGTTCGAGGATGAAATTTTATTTAAGAAGGGTAGAATGTAACGACCCGACCGGTCGTTTTGTATATGTGAGCCATGTTTTGCCCTTGAAAATGCTTTCTGTATGCGTAGTTTTTGTTTTGAGACTTGAAGGGATGGTTGGTTTGGTTCTGGGAAGGTATTGGAATAAATTGGAAGACTTAGGTCCATTGTTGGAAGCTTACATTATAGGAATTGATCAAGGTTTGACTTGTGTGTTAACGACCTCTGATTCGAGTTTTGATAGTTTTAATAGGTTCATATGGTAATTTTGGACTTAGGTGTAGGCTCAGATTCAGATTGTTGTTTCAAGACTTGGAATAGGTTTGTTTTGTCATTTTTAACTTGTGGGCAAAGTTTGGCCTCAATCCGAGTTTGTTTGGTAGCAATCAGACACTTGGTTTTGAATATTGATGTTGTTAAATATTAAGGTTTGCGTGATGCCTTTTGGTGTTCGATATGTGGTATTGGATGTTATTTTGATGTTTTAAGCTTGCAGGAGTTCGTATGGGGTTTATACACTTGTGTGGATGCTTGGTGTGGGTCCCGAGGGGCTCAGGTGAGTATCAAATGAGTTTGGAATGATTTTGGAGAGGTTTCAGCATTCGACTGCTGTAGAGGTCGCATTTTCGATGGTCTTCTCGCATTTAAGAAGGACCGCATTTGCGGACTCTTGAGCAAATTTGTGATAGTTGGCTCAGAAGGTCTGCTTCACATTTATAAATCTTGTGTTGCAATAGCGATATCCGCAATTACGAAAGGACATCGCATTTGTGATGCTTGGTCATATTTGCGAGCTCCCTGGTCGCATTTGCAAAGGAAGCAGCTCAGGGGCCCTGTTCATATTTGCGAGCGCTTCATCGCAATTGTGAGGTTCGCATTTGCGAGCCCTTGGTCGCAAATGCAACATCCATAAATGATATTATTAGAGCCATTTCGGGACTTAGACCCATTTTCTCCTATTTTTAACCCTAGACTTGGAAAGGGGTGATATTTGTAAAAGATTTTCATACAAGGCAAGTGGGTGAGTGATTTCACATGATTTTTATATTACATCTTGATTTGTTCCATGGATTTTTACACCTAATCATATATTTTGGAAGGGAAGTTTTACGGGGGTTTGACTGTCTTGAAAAATTAAAATTGGGTATTTGAGAGTCGATTTGGATTCGATTTTGGAATCTAATCACATATTTGGACCAGTGGGGTTATAGTAGTCGGTATCTATCCCTTGACTCAGATTTTGACCGTGTGGGTCCGGGGTTGGCTTTTGTTGACTTTTGGAGAAATTGGTAAAGATCGAGACTTTATTGGTTGGAATTAATTCCTATAGCATTATTTGATGTTATTGAGTTGTTTTTTGCTAGATTTGAGTCGGGAGGAGATGATTTTTCAGAGGAAAGGCTATTTTGGAGGATTGATTTAGGCTTATTCAGGTAAATATATTGTCTAACATTGTGTAGGGGAATGCCCCTTAGAATTTGGCCTTATTTGCCTAATTGTGTTATGTGAAAAGCGACATGTACGCGAGGTGATAAGCATGTACACGAATTTTATATGTGGTATGTGATCGGATTCGACCTTAGGATTATAAAATGCCTTATTTTGATGATGTTCCTTAAATGAATAATGCTTAATCACCTGTGAGTACATGAAATTGATTTCCACAATTAATTTAGTTGTACTCATGCTTTATATGTTGAACACCCATCCGACATTCTATTATTGTCATGTCCTTGTGCACCTTATTGATAAATTGTGAGCTTATGACTTTTGATGGCAATTTGGCATATTGCATTGTGATGATTATGGCACATGTGAACATGTTGGGCAGATTGATTGGGTGTTGCATGAGGTCTTTGCCGTGCGATTGTGATTATTATTGTGCATATATGGCAAAATAAGGGTGGCGTTCTTGGGTTTGCACATATGCTGTAATAACGGTGGTGATCTTGATTATCCGTATGTGGCGGAATAAGAATTGCATTTCTTGACTATTGCTCATGCGGTGGAATAAGGGTGGCATTCGTGATGAATGTATGTGGTGGTTCGAGGGTGACATTCTTAATCATGTACATTCTTTTAAGTTGGTGAAATACCAACTTATCACTTACCTAGTCTTGAAGGTTAAGTGCCATCACGACCCATTTGGTAGGATTTGGGTCGTGACACTCGCATATGTGACCCAAAGCTCGCATATGTGAGTTTCTCATCCATAGCCAGACCTCGCACCTGCGACACACCTATTGCATTTGAAGAATCGCAGGTGCACAAACAAAATGTAAGCGCGATAGCGCATCTGTGACTGGACCTCCGTAAGTGTGGTCTCCCACCTCCAAGTACATCTTTGCTTTTGTGCCGCCCTCATCCACATGTGCGATGTCACATATACACTTAGCACCGGAGGTTCGACACCGAAACACTAGCAATACCTAGCAACTCCAATATGTTCTGAAACCATCCTGAAACACACATGAGCCCATGGGCCCCGTCCAGTCATGCCAACAAGTCCTAATACCCTATCAAACCTTGGCCAAATGCTTAAAAACCCACAAATAACATCAAAATGAAGAACCAAAGATCATATGCTTAACTTTCAAACATTCCAACTTCGCCAAACATGTTTGAATCATGCCTAAACAGTCACAACCAAACTTTACACACAAGTTCCAATCAACTTAATGATCCTATCCAAGGTACCAGAACACCAATCGACACTCGATATCACCAAAGTCATCTCTCGGTCAAACCTATAAATTCTCCAATCCTCCAAATTGCCAACTTTCGGTAAATAGAAACAAAACCTTCTAAGAACATCCAAAACCAAATTCGAACGTACGCCTCATTCAAAAATCACCATAAGAACCTATTGGAACCATCAACTCACCAATCCGAGGTCGTTCATCAAAATTAAAACATTGGTCAACCCTTACAACTTAAATTTCCAAAAATCAAACTAAGTATTCCAATTCACTCTTAAGCCTTTGCGAACCAAACCAACCTTCTACACAAGTCACAAAACATCAAAAGAAACTATATGAAGTATCAATCGGGCAACGAGGCTCTAGTATAGAAAATGACCGGCCGGGTGGTTACATTCTCCCCCTCTTAACCAAATGTTTGACCTAGAACGAGTTTACAATCATACCTAGAATGCCAAAGAGATGAGGATATCTACTTTGCATATCATGCTCGGTCTCCCAAATCACTTCCTAGACCGGTCGACCTCTCTACTAAACCTTCACTGATGCAATCTCTTTCGACCTTAACTTCTGAACCTGCCTATCCAAAATGTCCATTGGCTCGTCCTCATAAGTCATGTTCTCATACTACTGCACAGAACTGAAATCCAACACATGTGACTTGTCTTCATAATACATCCAAGCATGGAAACATGAAATACCAGATGAACTCCCAACAAACTGGGTGGCAAACCAAACATGTAAGCCCCCTCGCCAACTTTTTCCAAGACCTCAAATGGACCAATATAACTAGGGCTCAACTTGCCTTCTTCCCAAATCTCATCACGCCCTTCATAGGAAAAACTCCAAGAAGAACCTTATCACCTTCCATGAAGCCACATCACGAACCATTCTATCATCATAACTCTTTTGGCTGGATTGCACTATACGTAGCTTCTCCTAAATCAACTTCACCTTCTCCAAAGCATCCCGAACTAAATCAATACCCAACAACCTAACATTCCTAGGCTCAAACCAACTAACCGGAGAATGATTGGCATGTGTTGTTGTAAGCCAACTTCTCTAATGGTAGAAATTGATCTGACTACCCTCCAAAATAAATAACACAGGCTCTCAACATATCCTCAAGGATCTGAATAGTCCGATATGACTGGCCATCCATCTGTTGGTGAAATGTAGTGCTAAGTTCCACATATGTACCCAACTCTTGTTGAACAACTTCTAAAATGTGCAATGTGAATTGAGTACCAAAGTCTGAGAGGATAGAAACAGGCCCAGCATGCAAGCGATCAATCTGATTGATATATATATGATCCAACTTCTCTGAAGTGTAAGAAGTCATCACCGAAATGAAATGCGCAGACTTGGTCAGCCTACCCACAATGACCCAAATAGCATACAACTTTCTCAAGGTCCGCGGTAATCCTATCACAAAATCCATAGTAATATGCTTCCACTTCCACCATAGTATATCCATCTTCTAAAGAAAACCACCCGGTCATTGATGCTCATACTTGACCTACTAACAATTCGCACACCGTGAAACATACCCAACAATATCCTTCTTCATCTTTCGCCATCAATAATGCTGATCCAAGTCACGATACATCTTCATAGCACCTAGATGAATAGAATACTACAAACTATGTGCCTCCTTAAGAATCAACTCCCTCAAACCATCCACATTCGGAACACAAATTTGACCCTGAATTTGCAACACACCATCATCACCCATGACTACATCCTTAGCACCACCTCGCAATACCATGTCCTTAAGGACAAGCAAATGGGGATCATTATACTGACAAGCCTTGTGTAAGGCACCGTACAATTTCACCTAGAACCCGAGGTTTCGTGGTGCTGAGGTAGGATAATGTGTTTGAGGATTGTAGAAATTATCTCGCTGCGGTATGGATTTTTTGGGTTGTACAGTACGTCGGGGAGTTGAAGGAAAATATTTGCAGAACGTGGCATTTTTGCGGTCCACTATGCGATCACAAAATCTCTCCACAGACTGCAGATCGGCCACAGAGTGCAACAGAACTTCAGCCAATTTTTGAAGATCATTATGCGGTCCATTATGCGACCGCATAATCATTTTTTGGGCCACACAATTCGTCATAGATTCAACATCAAGATTTTTGGAGGGAGATTCTGCGGTGCGTATATGACCGTATAACTGTTCTGCGGGCTGCATAACGACCGTATACCTGACCAGACCTGCCCAGTTCTGGGACTATTTTTGCTATCCCTTTTACGGACCACATATTCATTTTGCGGTCCGGTCTGCGACTGCAGACCCGGTTTCATAGGCTTATGTTTGGGAAAATTGCACCCGATCCCATTTTTATAAAATGACTTTGGGGGTCATTTCGGCTGGTTTAAACGGCTATTTTAGAGAGAGGGGAGTATTTTAGAGTCAGAGAAGGAAGCCCCAACCCCTTTGCTCATCAATTCTTGCCCAATATTGAAAATTCAAGGGAATCACTCACTAGGCCATCAACTATCCGGGTAAGATCTTGTTCTAAAACCTTCATGCAATTGATATGGATTAAAGTAAGTTGTGGAGTTGGGGATGGGCCATGCAGGTGCCATTAGGAGGTAGTATGCGGAGTTGTTGAACTATTATGAGTAGATTCTTGTTGAAATTGGTTAAGAGAGGAAAGGATTACCATTGTAGAAGCCTTGTATTCAATTTTGCATGATAGGTGTTCGACGAAATTTTCAAGAGACTTATATCACGAGAATCCTTCTAATTTTGATTCGATTTTATCATCTTCCTATAGATTAAAATTGCTAGGAGTATTTGGACGTTATAGTAAATAAAGGAAAGCTCTAGTGAGGTATGTTGGCTAAAACTTCTCTCTCATAATCGAATCCCACAATGTTCCTCGTAAGTTTCAAGTATGATGGGCTAAGCTTTTATTCCTCATGTTCTGAGTTGTTCCTTATAAATTTGACTATTTCGAACAAGCTTGTGCCGAAAGTTATGTACAAAAAAAAGGTGTGCCAAATGCTCCTATCATATTATGTTCTCCTTTGGAATTGTATTCGAACGTGACCAATGTGTCAAAATATTATGATTTCAGTCATGTTTCAATTGTAAGTTATTATGCCAAATTGTGGAACAAAACTCAATGTGCTTAAGTATCTTATTGCTCATATGTATACTTAAAGTTTTGTTTATAAATGCCCTTATTGTGGCTAATCCATGATGATGCTTGATGGTAAAAGGAGTGAGTAGGAAATATGAAATACGGCTGATGTGCGAAGAACAAAATTACACTTGTGTCCACTGGTGTCAATGAAATAAAAAAACGTGTGAAAGATTATGAAATGAGTTGTAAATCCTTTGTATAATAAATATTTTGGGAGAATATTTTAGTCATCGAGGAAGGGTAGGTTAAAATTGCCTAACCTTGAAACTACATGTGTCGGTGTAGGAGTGGTTGAGGGGTAAAATCCTCATGTTGATGTGATGAGATTATTCCACTTAAATGGGATGAGATTGATGTGTTGAGGTTATTTCCCTTAATTGGGATGAGATGATTGCTAGAGGAAAGTGATGTCGACCCACACGACATTGTGGTGAGACGGCTTAGCCGATCGGTCTGTGATCGGACGCCATGCCATGCACATGGAATCATTGAGTGAGACGGCTTAGCCAATCGGGCCGTGATCGGACTCCGTGATAAAAATACGGTAGTATATCAGTACTAAAGATCTTCCAACCTAAAATATCGAAATTTACTTGAGAACTTATCTTGCTCCTAAGTTGATGTTTTATTATTGTCTGAGGCTTTCATTGATTCTATGTATTTTTCCTTGTACTGTTATTCGATTCTTCGAGAGGGTGTTTAGTCTTACATACTAGTACTACTCCATATGTACTAACGTTCCTTTTACCGGGGGCACTGCATCTTAAATGGATGCAGGTGGTTCCATAGCAGGCGGCATCGATCAGTGATAGTGGTATACCCTCTTCTCAGCTGACTTGGTGAGCCCCACTTCATATCGGGGTATTGTATCTTTTGTTCTTTATGTATAGCGTTTTGAGGTATTGTCGGGGCCTTATTGTCGACACCATCACATTACTATTTTGTATCCATTAGAGGCTCTGTAGACATAGTGTGGGTTGTATCTTGATTTTGGTAAAGTCAAACTAAAGATCTTGTATTTGTATCACATGTATCCAGTTCTAAACTATGAATGTGTAATGTAATATTTTGGGGAATCTTAAATGAAGTTCTAATGGTAACGAAATTTATGTTGTTTAGGGAAACTTCTCATTGTCTAATTAATGGAATATATCTCCACTTTATTCGTGGGTAAGGTTGGGTAGAAAGCATCTAGTAGGCTTGCTTAACTAGGGTATCTCTGTTGAGCGTCGATCGCACTCCCCGAGGTCAGGGTGTGACACCTTGATATTCTTAAACAAGGAATACTGTGCAACAACACAAGCAAGAACTCTACTAGGATCAGAAATATCCAATCTCACAAATCTGTTAGCCAAGGCCTGGACATCTATGTCCAAATGCCTCTCCTCGGCTGGAATAAATACCAAACTACCCATACTCTCATCCTTTCTACTCGAGGCATCCGTTACCATATTTGCATTACCCGGATCATACAAGAGAGTTGTATCATAATCCTTAAGCAATGCAAGCTTCCTCTACTTCCTCAAATTCATTCCTTTTGCTTGAAAAAATGCTGAAGACTTCTATGATCAGTGTAAGCCTCACATGACAAACCATATAAATAATGCCTCCAAATCTTGAGTGCATGCACAATAGCCGCCAACTCCAAATCATGAACCAAATAATTCTTCTCATGGGGTTTCAGCTGCCTTGATGTATAATCAATCACCCTAGCATCCTACATCAACATTGTGCCAACATCAATGCATATAGCATCACAATACATTGTATATGACCCTGAACCTATGGACGACACTAACATTTGAGCTATAGTCAAGGTAGTTTTGAGCTTCTGAAAGCTCTCCTCATGCTCATAGACCATCTAAAAGGAACACCGTTCTATGTCAACTTGGTCAATGAGGCTGCGATAGATGAAAAACCTTCCATACAATGATGATAATAGCCTGCCAAAACCCAAGAAACTTCTAATCTTTGTGGCTATAGAATGTTTATTCCAACTTCGTAATGCCTCAATCTTCTTCAAATCCATCTTGATATAATCACTAGACACCATGTGACCCAAGAATGCCCACTAAATCTAACCAAAACTCACACTTGGAGAACATAGTATACAACTTCTTCTTCCCCAAAATTTGAAGCAATCCTCAAATATTGCTCATGATCCTCCCTACCATGGTAATATACCAAGATATCATCAATGAATACAATGACAAAGAAATCGAAATATGGCTGAAATACATTGTTCATTAAATACATGAAAGTTGTTGGGGCATTAGTCGAACAAAAAGACATTACCAAGAACTCATAGTATCTATAACGAGTCCTAAACGCCATTTAGGGATCTCAGAAGCCCTAACGTTCAACTGATGGTAACATGATCTCAAATCAATCTTCAGAGAATGAACATCTTTCAAGAAGTATCTGACTTAGGGCAGAGGCATGTGAGGAGGAACATCTGAGACTTGAGAGGTTCAAGAAGTTTCACCCTCATACTTTCAGTGGCGCAGTTACTGATGATGCGTATGGCTTTCTATACAAGTTCTAGCATATTCTCTGCACCATGGGTATTGTGGAACCAAACGGAGTTGCCTTTACTACATTTCAACTATCAGGAGCAGCATACAGGTGGTGATAGGCTTACGAGGAGGGTAGGCTAGCTGATGCAGCCCCACTCCCTTAGGCTTAGTGTTTAGAGATGTTTTCGAGATAGTTCGTTCCCCATACCCTTTGATAAGCATGGTGCATAGATTTTGAGCATCTGCATCAGAGGACTATGTCAGTGACAGAGTATGCCTTCAGATTCGGTGAACTATCCCGACATGCACCTGCCTTGGTTTTGATAGTCAGATAGCGAGTCCGGAGATTCATCGAGGGGCTCAGTTATGATCTTAGATTCAGTGTGGCTTGAGAGTTTGAGATAGATTCTCCATTTCAGCAGGTGGTAGAGATCGCACGGAGGCTGCAGGATATGCGGGGCCGAGAGAGTGAGGACAAGGAGGCCATGAGGCCTCAAAGCCCTAGATGATTTAGTGGTGGCTATGCTGTAGTTTTAGCCCATCATGGAAGAGGGTATGTGAGTCGCCCAGTTCATTCAGCACTTCCAGCTATAGGCAGTGCTCTGGCTATCCGGAGGTCTTAGGTTTCTGATTTTGCACATCCACTTTCTAGTGCACCTCCTACACTAGGTGCCTTCAGCGGTCAGTCTAGTCGATCAGCCATAGTCAATTTCTGCAACCATGCCCACTGAGAGCTTATTGCGAGTATGGTGATACTAGCCATATGGTGAGAGACTGTCCCAGACTTAGGAGGGGTGCATCTCCACATACTACATAAGCTCTATAGATTCCACACGGTCCACAATGTTCACAAGCTATGGTTGCTGCTCCACCTACACCGCCAACTAGGGGTGGAGGTTAGGCGGTGAGAGGTCTCCCTAGAGGGGGAGGCCATTCCAGATTCAATGTTTTCCAGGTAGGATGGAGGCGGTCGCATCAGACGCAATCATTATAGGTAGTTTTCCAGTCTGTCATAGGGATGCCTCAGTTTTATTTGTGGAGCCCATATCAAATAAAGTCTACCAGCCCATGGACTTGGGCATAGGACGGAGCCCGGATCATGCTATTTTGGACTGTCATGCCAAGAACGTGACATTGGCTATGCCAGGTTTGCCACAATTGGAGTGGAGGAGTACATTGGACTATATTCCTAGTAGGGTGATGTCCTTTCTAAAGGCATAATGAATGGTTGAGAAGGGATGTGATGCATACTTAGCCTTCGTGAGAGATTCCAATACTGATACTTCTACCTTTGAGTCAGTTCTGGTAGTGAGAAAGTTTCTAGATGTATTTTCAGCAGACCTACCGGGCATGCCACCCGAGAGGGACATTAACTTTGGTATTGACCTGGTGCCTAGCACTCAACCCATTTCTATTCCACCATATCGTATGTCACACGTGGAGTTAAAGGAGTTAAAAGAGCAGCTTCAGGAGTTGCTTAAAATGGGTTTCATTCGTGAAGAAGAAAGATGGCTCCATGCAGATGTGTATTGATTATAGGCAGCTGGAAAATGTCATAGTCAAGAATAAGTACCTACTATCGTGTATTGATGACTTATTTGACCAACATAAGGGTGCTAGAGTGTTCTTAAAGTTTGATTTGAGGTCAGCGTATCATCAGCTGAAGATTCGGGACTCGAATATCCCGAAAACTGCTTTTAGGACTTGATACGGTCTCTATGAGTTTCTAGTGATGTCATCTGGGTTGACCAACTCCCCAGTAGCATTTATGCATTTGATGAATAGTGTATTCCAGCCATATCTTGATTTTTTCGTCATCGTATTCATTTATGACATCTTGGTGTACACCCGCAGTCGGGAGGATCATGAGCATCATTTGAGGATCGTGCACCAGACATTGAGAGAGAAGAAGTTATATACAAAATTCTTAAAGTGTGAGTTTTGGCTTGATGCGGTGGCATTTTGGGGTCATGCGATGCTTAGCGAGGGGATTAAGATAGATCCAAATAAAATTGAAGCAATTCAGAGTTGGCCCAGACCGTCTTCAGCTACTAAGATCTAGGGTTTTCTTGGTTTGGCCGGGTATTATCACCATTTTGTAGAGGGTTTCTCGCCTATTTAGATTGACCCATAGCGTTGGCCCATACTATCTTCAACTACTGAGATCCAGAGTTTTCTTGGTTTGGCCAGGTATTATCACCGTTTTGTAGAGGGTTTCTCGTCCATTTAGATTTATCTAGAAGGGTTCTCTATTCAGGTGGTCCGACTAGTGTGAGGAAAGCTTTCAGAAGCTCAAAACTGCCTTGACCACAACTCCAGTTCTGGTTTTGCCATCTGCATAGGATTCTTATACTGTGTATTGTGACGTCTCGTGGATTGGCATTGGATATGTATTGATTTAGAAGGGTAGGGTGATTACTTATGATTCGTGCCAGTTGAAGCCCCATGAGAATAACTACCCCGTTCATGATTTAGAGTTGGCTTCCATTGTTCATGCATTTAAGATCTAGAGGCACTATCTCTACGGCGTGCGAGGTATTGACCGATCATCGGAGTCTACAACACTTGTTTAAGAAAAAGGATCTGAACTTGAGGCAGCGGGAGTGGTTAGAGCTGTTAAAATAATATGGTATCAGCATTCTGTATCATCCCCGAAAGGCGAATGTGGCGGCAAATGCCTTGAGTAGGAAGGATAAGAGTATGGGTATCCTTACATTAATTCTTGTTGGTGAGAGATCGCTTGCATCAAATGTTCAGGCCTTGGCCAACCAGTCCATGAGGTTAGGTATTTTGGAGCCCAGTCGAGTTCTAGCTTATGTGGTTTCTCGGTCTTCCTTATATGATCGCATTAGGGCGCGTCAGTATGATGACCTCCATTTGCTTGTCTTATAGACACAGTGCAGCACGGTGATGCCAAGAAGGTTTCTATCAGAGATGACGGGGTGTTGAGGATGCATGGCCGAATATATGTGCCCCATGTGGATGCATTTCGTGAGTTGATCCTTGAGGAGGCCCACAGTTTGTGGTAATCCATTCACTCGGGTGCCGCTACGATGTATCAAGATTTATGATAGCACTATTGGTGGAGAAGAATGAAGAAAGATATAGTGGAGTATGTGGCTCAGTGCTTGAATCGTCAGCAGGTAAAGTACGAGCATCAGAGGATGAGCCGTTTGCTTCAAAGACTTGAGATTCCTGAGTGGAAATATGAGCGTATTACTATGGATTTCCTTTTTGGGCTCCCACTGACTTTGAAGAAATTTGACGCAATATGGGTTATTATGGATAGGCTGGCCAAATTGGCATATTTCATTCTGGTGGTGACTACTTATTCTTTAGAGTAGCTAGCTCAGATCTAAATCCATGAGATTTTCTGTCTCCATGGCGTGCAGATTACATCACATTTTTGGAGAGCCGTGCAGCATGAGTTAGGCACACGGGTCGAGTTGAGCACAATATTTCACCCCAGACATACGAGCAGTCTGAGCGCACCATTCAGATCTTGGAGGATATGCTATGTGCATGTGTTATGGATTTCGTGGGTCTTGGGACCCGTTTCTACCACTCGCAAAGTTCTCCTACAACAACATCTACCAATCGAGTATTCAGATGGCTCCTTATGAGGAATTATATGGGAGGCAGTGTTGTTTTCCAGTTACTTGGTTTGAGCTGGGCGAGACTAGGTTGTTGGGAACTGATTTGGTTAGGAAATCCTTGGAGAAAGCCAAGATGATTCAAGATCGGCTTCGTACATCACAATCTAGACAAAAGAGTTATGCTGATCGGAAAGCTCATGATGTAGCATAAATGGCAGGAGAGAGGGTTTTGCTTCGAGTTTCACCTATGAAGGGTGTGATGACGTTCGGGAAGAAAGGAAAGTTGAGCACTAGGTATATTGGTCTTTTTGAAATCCTTGAGATAGTGGGCGAGGTGGCCTACAAACTTGTATTTACACCTAGTTTATCGGTATTTCACCAAGTGTTCCATGTTTCCACGCTCTGAAAGTATTATGTTGATACATCACATGTATTATATTTCAGCTCAATCCAACTAGACAAGGATTTGACTTATGATGAGGAGACGATGACTATCTTGGATACACAGGTCTGAAAGTTGAGGTCAAAGAACATTGCTTCGGTGAAGGTTCAATGGAGGGGTCCTTCGGTCAAGGAGGCAACCTGGGAGACTAAGCACGACATCTGGAGTCATTATCCTCACCTTTTAAGAGGGGGAGAATGTAATGACCCGATCGGTCATTTAGTTTCATTCTAGGAAGGTTTTAGGTTGATTTGGACCATTTGGTTCTTGGTTTAAAAGCCTAAGTTAAAAATGTTAATCAAGGTTTAACTTTTGTGAAAATGAGCTGGAAAGGTGTTTTGATGGTTTCGATAGGTTCGTATCGTGATTTTGGACTTGGGCGTAAGCCCAAACAAGGATTTGACTTATGATGAGGAGCCGATGACTATCTTGGATACACAGGTCCGAAAGTTGAGGACAAAGAACATTGCTTCGGTGAAGGTTCAATGGAGGGGTTATCCGGTCAAGGAGGCGACCTGGGAGACTGAGCACGACATCTGGAGTCATTATCCTCACCTTTTAAGAGGGGGAGAATGTAATGACCCGATCGGTCATTTAGTTTCATTCTAGGAAGTTTTTGGGTTGATTTGGACCATTTGATTCTTGGTTTAAAAGCCTAAGTTAAAAATCTTGATCAAGGTTTTACTTTTGTGAAAATGACCCGGAAAGGTGTTTTGATGGTTTTGATAGGTTCGTGTCGTGATTTTGGACTTGGGCGTAAGCTCAGAATCGAATTCTGATGTCCCTAGGTTGATTTGACTTGTTTTACTGAAAGTTGTCAATTTGAGGCTTATATGTTTTCCCAAGTTTAACCGTAGGTTGACCTTTTGGTTTTTAGGTTCGGAATTTGGTTTTGGGACTTGGAATAGGTCTGTTTTTCTATTTGGAACTTGTCTGCAAAATTTGGTGTCAATCAGAGTTGGTTTTATAGGGTCAGACGCT
Organism: Nicotiana otophora; assembly: GCA_000715115.1. NCBI lineage: Eukaryota > Viridiplantae > Streptophyta > Magnoliopsida > Solanales > Solanaceae > Nicotiana > Nicotiana otophora. The sequence goes on along the minus strand of AWOL01S0001213.1, from coordinate 238,412 downwards.
TGGTTGTAATTCTAGAGGTTCTTTAACTTTTCTTTAAAATTCATGCATTTTGATGTCTGATTCATAGTTATCGATGTTATTTTTGTATTTTCATCACGCGAGCAAGTTAGTATGATATTTTTAGAGTTGTGTGGATGTTTGTCTTGGAGTCCTGAGGGCTCGGATGAGTTTCAGACATGTTTTGGAATAGTTTTGGACTAATCTAGGTTGCTGATGTGCTAGTGTATCTGATGTCGCAAATGCGGGCACCAGCCTCGGAATTGCGAAGTGAACATGTGAGGTCCAGGTATCACAATTGTGATGCCTCACTCGGAATTGCGAAGATAGGCTAGTTCGGGTAGGATCGCATTTGCGACATATTTAGTCGCATTTGCGAGGGGAACAGGTTTCGCAATTGCGAACCCATTGTCGCATTTGTGACTTATCCCTTAGGTTGTCAGTAGCCGCATTTGCGATACTTTCTTTGCAATTGCAACGGTTCACAATTGCAAACCTTTTGTCGCAATTGCGATAATGCAACTGAACAAAAGGGCTGGGAGTCAGGAATTTATCTCATTTTCTCTCATTTTAGAACCCTAGACTCGGTAAGAGACGCTTTGGAGAGGGGATTTTCATTTACAATCATTGAGTAAGTGATTTTGATTAATTTACAACTATTGTACATGACTATATATGATAGTTAACATCAAATTTATGACAATCAAAGGGAAAGTTTATGAAGTTTTGTTTTAAGTTTTGAAAAATCAAATTTTGCGATTTGAGAGTCGAATTGGACTCGAATTTGAAAATAAAACACATATATGGACTCGTGAGGTTATGGGTAGTCGGGATCTACCCTTGGTCCGGGGGTCATTGATTGACGTTGTTACCTCTCTTATTGTCATGTGTCTCTTTTTTTATTGAATGATTCTTATTTGAGGTTCTCATTTAAGGATGTCTTTTTTATTGTTGAATTATTCTTATTTGAAGTTGTTATCTCATGATATCTCTTTTGTTGTTGAATCAATCTTATGCATTAGATGTAGTTGCTATTTCATACTATCTTTTCGTTGTTAAGCTTATGTTATACACTTGGATTGGAAGCTGTCATTCTATTGGGAACACCTTCATTTCTAGTTACTGAAGTTGAAGTTAAGAGAACTATTATCACATTGAGGTTCAAGCTGTTGATTTTGAGATATCTTTCCTTGTTGAGAAATTCCCATTCATTCTTATTATTATTGAGATTCTTATACATATTGTGGTCGAGCCATGGGCTATATGTTATGGTAACATTGATATTATTGATTTTGGTATGTTGTGGCATATGGGCACGTGTGGTGCAAGTTGTTGTTGTTGTTGTGTTGTGATATTGATGCACATGCGGCGGTATAAAGATAGGGGTTGATGTGCATGTGGCAGCATAAGGTGGGAGTTATGTGCATGTTGCTAGTAAGGGAATTACGTGAAGCCACGCGGTAATATAAGGAGGCTAAAGTGCGTGTAGCTATTTCGGGAAAACGTTTTTAAAACTATCTAAATGTTAGGCTCATGTAGCGATATAAGGAAATATTGTGTTTATAAAGTGTTAAATTTGGATATGAGGTGTGGTACCTCGGTTGTGATTCTTATCGTACATTCTTGCTAAAAAGGCTTGTTGGTTGAACAGTTCTTATCATGTGTTCACTCCTTGTCGCCTTTATCTCCTTAAATCCTGTTGTTAGTTTACGTTATTGTGCCGCTTGTTATCATTCATTTCCTTACTCTCCGTTATTACTCTATATTATACTATGTGCAGCTTTACTTGTCCGAGTGTGTGTGTCTTGACCTGGCCTCATTACTACTCTACCGAGGTTAAGCATGATACTTACTAGGTACCGTTGTGGTGTACTCATGCTACACTTCTGCACATTGTCTTTGGACATCCAGGTACATCTGCTCGTGCCAGATGCCAGTGATTGATCAGTTATCTCGGAGACTTCAAGGTATACTTGCTCGACGCTCGCAGGCCTCGGTGTAACCTCCTGCTTTTGGCTGTATTACTGTTTATTTCTAGTTCAGATAGTATTGTATTTAGAGATCCTAAGTGTATTCCTGTTAGAGCGTATGACTCAGTTCCACCGGGTTTTGAGAGTTATTGGACATCTCTACTGTTTGAGTTTTATTATGATAGTTTAATAGTTTAATTTGATGTTTAAGTTATCATTTCTTCTATCTCTCAATGTATGTTAGGCTTACTTAGTCTTAGATACTAGGTGCCATCACGACTACCTTAGGTGGGATTTTGGGGTCGTGACAAAATCGAGCTGCAAAACCTTGTGAAAAAAAAAGTAACTAAATTCTGAAACAAGAAAAAATACAGCAGTTGTCCCAGCTCGAATCAGATTCTAGATGATCTTGAAACTCACGTTTAATAGGCCCAACATGATCCTTGTGAGATTACACCCAAGATAGCCTTTTGAAATACCCAATTTGCCTTAAAATGAGGGAGATATGTTGTTTTGATGTTTTAAAGGAAGTCTGAAAATTTTAGGGACATAAATGGTATTTTTGTAATTATTTACAATAGAGTATTGATGGAAGATGCCCAGATTAAGAGGAGANTATATATATATATATATATATATATGTGCAAAACAGGGGTGGAAGCACAAGCCTAACTATAGGCGCGGCCGAGTAGCTTTTGTTCAAACAGTGTATTTGATGTTTAAAATTCATCAAATATGTATAAATATTAAATTTAGAACTCAGTCACTAATACTTGAAATCGTCAGTCATGTACTAAGATCCAGAACTCATAAGGTTGAAATCCTAGTTCCGCACAACTTACAAACTCTAGATCCTAAATTCAGGATAAGATTATATCAAAAGCAGTTTCACTCGTTCACAAGTATATAAACAACTTTCGCTAATAAACATGTGATTTTTTCTCTTGATCGGACTCGCTCAAGTTGCACAAGGTCTAAAAAAGGTGTCACATGATTTGTGGGTACAAGTAAACTTACAAGTACCTTTAACAAGAAGCCCGTGTTTTTTTCCCCTCCAGCTGCCAAGTCTTATATGAATTGTTTTTATCCTTTTCGATTACTAGAAATACAAGCGAAGCCAAAAAACAAATTCCAAAATTTCCATCTTTCCGCTATCAGAATTTAATTGAAAATGTCCATTAGGCACGTCATAGGCTTTGTTTTAAAAGGCGTTTCTGGGGCGAGCTCTGGGGCGTACCAAAAAAGCCCTGGGACGATGGTGTGGGGCGAAAGTCTCATGAGGCGTAAGCCGTACGCCCCGGGCGTTCGGGCCGCGTTTTTTAGTAAGGAGTAAGCCCCAGAGACTTTTTTAAATTAAAACAAAATTTGTTGAATTAGTCCTTCATATAATACTAAAATTCTAAAATGTCAGTTTGGTAATTACTCAAAAGGTTTAAAAGGGAACTCAAAAGTATTAAATTTAAAAGTAAAGACTTTTTTTATTGATTTAAGCCCTAATTCATGATTTTCCCAATTTTTTATCTTGTGCGTTAGTCTGCTAATATCTCCCAAAAGCAACGAATATATTTTTTTTTTTACAAATACAAAGAGAACTGCATTCTTCTTCGTAGCAGCAAATTCAAAGTTCAAATTGCAAATTAATATCCTTTTTGTTCCTCCATATAAAAAACTTTATTCTTTTAGACTCAAATTACTTGTGCTTGTAAGTAACGTCTAATAGATTGTTTTGATTAGTTTTTTGTGGGGATGGAGCACACATATATATAGTTTTCTTCAATGTTTATGTAATTTTACCTGTTTATAAATATTTACTGTCATTATATTATTTTATAAAATATTAAAAACTAAATACATATGGGGCTTACGCCCCGCTGAGGTATATATAACGTCTCGCCTTACGCCCACGCCTTTTAAAACACGGATCATAGGTGCCAATTATTCTTCCGCACAAAATATCTTGAGAATTTAAATGAAAAATTATAGGGAAAGCAGATTTGAAGCTAAATGGTTTTGTGGGTCTACGTAACTTGTTTATAATTTTATGACCCTATCTTATTTTTTAGAAATAAAAGATTCACATAAGAGATCTATTTTTAGACATAAGAGATGTAAAAATGACACTATCTTAATTTCAATATTATTGCTATGATATCCCATTTCCTCGCTGACTTGAACCGTATGTCATCGTTTGGTACGCATGCGAAATTATTCCGGAATTATAGTCCTCTCAAGTGGGAGGTGGGATAAATTCTGTATCAAATTTATGGGATAAGGTGGGATAAGATAGATATCCAGAATTAAGTTTATAATAAAGTTAATAATATATTTGGTTGGTTGACGGTATAAAATTTATCCATTTAATACCACAGTTTATCACATCTTATCCTACGTACCAAACATTTCCTTATCATAAAATATTTTAAAATTAGTTAACAAAGTAAACACAAGCCAATATATGGTCTTTCGTCACTTTTGTCTTTTTGTATCACAATATGCCAGATACATATGTTAAAGCATCCTGCAGCAGGCCTAGATTTATCTCAACTTAAATTTGGATATTACTGTGGGAAAAAAAATAAAGAATAAAAAGGATACCTGGACGTTAGGGTTCTTGCTGATTTCATAAGCACAAGAGAGACCAGCAGAGCCAGCGCCAACGATGACGACATCAGTGTCAGCATAGGTGATCATGTCGGTCATGTACCTACGTGTCATCTCGCGAGAAACGATGGATTCCTTGATTGGGTTGAAAGTGAAAGCGTTAAGATCATAAGGAGGAGAAGAGGAATCAGCAGACATGGAAATGGTCATGTTTTGCTGGGCGAATTTAACAGGTTTAAGTCTAGCTTGTGAAAAAAGAGGGACACCAGAGAAGGATGATTTGTGGATGTCCAAGAAATTGGTTTTGGAAACAACAACAGAGGAGGCCAAGGTTGATGCCATGGTTGCCATAGACAAAGCTTCAGATCTTGAGAGAGAGATGACTTCTTCTTTTTTGAGAATTGGAAGAATGAAAGATTGTTTTGAGTGAAGAAGTGAAGGGGAAGAGACGGTATTTAAAGCAGTGACAAGTAGTGAGTGATGAGAAAATATCTGGGAATAGTTGAGGACTTGAGGAGTACGTAGACACATAAATCCGGCTCCACCGTTTCTTCCATTTGCTTTGAATACCTACGGACTCCTAACCAAATTTATCGGAATATAATATGGAATTATTTAATTTGCGTTTTTTAAATCTCGAAATAAATATCTCAATTCTGCTATTGTTGATGATATAATTGTCCTTTTTTATAGTTCTACTCCAAAAGTCCTTTGAAAAAAATCAAGGTTAAAAACGGCGATAAAACTTTATACTATAAGTTTATATACTAAAATTGATATTTAATTTTATATTATAATTTTGATATAATTTGTTAATCCTAAAATTAAGATTAAATTATTTTTTCAATCATTGTAACCTTAATTATCGAAGATTTCCTGAAAGCTCTAATTCCAAACTTTAGTAAGAAAATGATTGACATTCCTCCAAAATAAGTTAAAAAATCTTATTTAATCTTCATTTCCTATGATTGTTGTTGTGATACTAATATTGTCTCCTTTTTTGCCCTTCTGTCTTTTTTTTTTGAGCCCAGGGTCTTTCGGAAACAGTCTCTCTACTCCTTCGGGGTAGGGGTAAGGTCTGCGTACACACTACCCTCCCCAGACCCCATTAATGGGATTCTACTGGGTTGTTGTTGTTGTTGTTACAGCAGAAAAAAACCGGCAACAAGAAAGTCTTCGTTTTAACAGCCAAAACTCATTCAAAATCTCACGGACACAAACCATATATGCATTTCAATCATATAACACGCTACGAACCTACTCGCACACTCAAAACACTGAAAATAGGTCATCTTGACCCAATATTGATAATGGTCAAAGTCCAAATCCATAACTTAACTAGTTTATCAACCAATTATACAAAGCACACCCGAGCCCCTCGGGACCCCATCCAATCATACCAACAAGTAAAAATATATTATCCAAACTTATCCAAAGCCTCAAAACACCCATGGGAACATCACAAGAAAGAATCAACGCTCAAACCGAATAGAATTTCTCATAAGTTGTTAAATCTTCATTCTTTCAAAAGAGTATCCGAATAACACTTAAACACATCAGATTACTTCCAAACTTTGCACAGAAGTTCAATTCAACTATATAGACCTATCAAAAGTCTCGAAACACCAATTGGGGTCCAATAACATCAAAGACAACTCTTGATCAAATTTATGAACTCTTAAGTTATTCAAATTGCCAACTTTCTATAAATAGTGTGGAAATCGTCTAGGAACCTCCGAAACCCAATCCGAACATATGTACTAGTCCAAACTCATCATACAAACCTATCGGAACAATCAAAATCCGATTTCGAGTACCTTTACCCAAAAGTCAAACCTTGGTTAACTCTTCCAACTTAAAGCTTCCAAATGAAGAGTCATTCTTCCAAATCAATTCCGAACCAATCGAAAACCAAAACCAACCATACACTCAAGTCATAATACATCATATGAAGCTACTCAAAATCTCAAACTACCGAATGGAATGCTAAAGCTCAATACGACCGGCCGGGTCATTATAATTTCTTCTTTTTTAACTAAAATTATTAAAAAGGATAAGCGTTTTACATGGGGAAAAGAACAAGATAATGATTTAAACTTATTAAAGAAAAGTTATGTTCTGCTCCTTTGTTATAATTTCTCAAATTTTGTAAATCTTTTGAAATTGAATGTTATGCTTTTAGCAAAGGAATATGTGCTGTTTTGATATAAGATTCTAAATTTAATGCCTACATCATTGAGAAGTTGAGTGGAGCCACATTGAACTATTCTACTTATGATAAAGAGTTATATGCTTTGGTAAGGGCTTTAGCCACATGGGATAATTACTTATGGCCTTGAGAGTTTGTGATAACAGCAAGGTCGGGAATCCAAACTATAGTAAGAATTTGAAAAGACAATGCTGAAGCAATAACAATAAGGAATTGAATGACTAGAATTAAAGTGCAGAACATAAAAGATATGGGAAGATTCAGGGAAAGAATTCCAAGAACACAAGTTCTAGTGCCTTGACAAGATCCAAGTAACAACATTTGTGATTTATTAACGAAACCAAATGCCTTTATTTGAGAGAAAAATTAAAATAATAGATTCGGATCTTGATCGCTTTACGAGTAACTTGAGAAAATAATTAATAACTAGTATTAATCGCCTTCTAAGAATACCACAAAGGAATCAATGATATCACAATAAAGAAGCTATCTGACTACCTTGAACTATGAACTAGTAAAGTTGAAATAAGCATAAGTCACAAACAAAAGAACTCTCAAAGTCTAATAGGTATAAATCAGTAATGAAGTGCCACAATGAATGAAAATCACTCCTTTTTTAGGAGTAAATATTCCTAAAATTTAGGTAGGATGACTGCCAAGGAATAAAAGAAACCCCAAAAGATCATTTTAGAATCATAAAATAAAACCTTAACTTGGAGGAACACTAGAAACCTAGTAGAAAGTAATAAAAATAGGGTTGGTAGAATCATTTTGGGGTGGATTTGGGCCTTAAAACTCCCAGCTTAGGCTGGTGCTTTTGGACTCCAATTGGGGTCCCTTTTAAACACCCTTCGTTTGGACCTCTTTTAAGCTTACTTTGAGCACTTTTAGGTGCCCTTTGGTGCACTTCTACGGCTAGTTTTGGGACCCAATCTTCCTCCTCTTGGACTTCAATTCCCACAAAAAGCTATTCCTATAATATTTGGACAATATGTCTCTTTTAGGTTTGAGCTCTTCATCAACAATTAAAAGCTTCTTTATTTTCTATTGAAGACCAATAACCTAGCTCTGTAATTCTTTAGCTATAGATCTTATAAATAGCCTTCTTCGAGCATCCAAAACATCATCCATGTCCTTGATGCTATCATTCTCCTCTTCTTGATAAGAAATTATCCTCGAATCTGATCCTACATCAAACAAAAACAAGTCAGCACCATTGAATGTAGCAGTTACTTAAAACTCCCCAAGAAGGTCCAATGTGTATGCATTGTCTCAAAGCCTTTCAAGGACATAGAATGGCCGATCTACTCTAGGATGCAACTTTGACTTTCTTTTGGAATGAAATTTCTCCTTTCTAATGTGAACCCAAACTAAATCTCAAATTTAGAAACAACTTGTTTTCATGTAACGATCGGACTGATTTTTTTATGTACTAGAGTCACCTTCCTTTAATTTATACTTCTCATAGTTTATTTTGATGTTTTGTAACTTGGGAGGATGGTTGTTTTGGTTTTGGGAAGGCTTGAGAGTGAATTGAAACACTTAGTTTTATTTTAGAAACATAAGTTGTAAGTGTTGACCAAGATTTGACTTTTGAGTAAACAACCTCGAATTGGTGATTTGATGGTTCCAACAGGTTCGTACGGTGATTTGTGACTTGGGCGTACGTTCGAATTGGTTTTGGATGTTCCTAAAAGGTTTTGGTTGTATTTGCCGAAAGTTGACAATTTGAAGGATTATAGAGTTTATAGGTTTGATGTGGAGTTAACTTTGGTGATATCGGGATCCGTTTTGGTTTTCGGGATCCTTGAATAGGATCATTTAGTTGACTGGAACTTGTGTGCAAAGTTTAGTTGCGATCGAGAATGTTTAGGCATGATTTGAAAAAATTAGAATGTTTGGGAAGTTAAGCAAAGATTTTGGTCTTTAATTTTTGGTTTTGATGTTATTTGTGGTGTTTTGAGAATTATGGTAGGTTTGGATAAGGTATAGGACTTATTGGCATAATTGGACGGGGCGCTGAGAGGCTCAGGTGTGTTTAAGAATGATTGTGAACCAATTTAGAGTGGTTGTATGTTGTTGATGCTGGTGTCGCACCTGCGATGCTTGGTGTGCAGGTGCAACGTTGTACTTACGGATAAGGGGGCGCAAAATTGAAGTTCGACCTGGAGCTGGGAGATAGAACCTATGGAGGTCTAGGCGCAGATGCACTGTCACGCCTGCATGCTAGCTGTGGGTCGCAGGAGCAAGCTTGAAGATGTGATCCTTTTAGTTGTACATAGATCCTTTTAGTCGTAGATGCAAAATCTTTGGAAGACTTATTTATTTTGAGGATTAGCTCATATTTCACTATTTTTAGATTTGGAGCTTGGAAAGAGGCGATTTATAATTAGGTTTTCACTACTATTTTGAGGGTAACTAATTCCTACTTGGATTTGATTATATATCTTGAATCCCCATGGATTTATACCCCTAAAACAAGGGATAAAAGTGTAAAAATTGGGGGTTTTGGAATGAACTTAAGAGAGTGTATTTTGGGGATTTGGGGGCGGGTTTGGACTCGCTTTTGGAATCTAATCATATATTTGGACTCGTAGAATTATGGATAGTCGGGATCTACCCCTTGACTCGAGTTTTGACCATGTGGGCTCGGGTTGACTTTTGTTGACTAGATTCGAGTCTTTTGGAGGTTGATTTAAGAGGAAAAGTTATTTTTTAGAAGGTTGAAGTTGTTACCATGTGGAGGTAAGTCTCCTGTTTATCCTTGTAAGAGGGAATTGTCCCCATAGGTGATCAATTTTCTATTTGTTGCATGATTTAGGTGCCACGTATATGCGAGGTGACGAGCGTATATTCGTAGCTAGATTATGACCCAGGCCTGACAAAGTTAAGCTTATGATATGCCTTGTTTAGCTTTATGAATTGTTTATTCATGTTTCTTTGATTTTATGACTACGTGATGAATATTAATTATGATAGAATCCATTCTAGGGCTATGACTAATTGATTTGGATATGACCGACTTCTTTCACCGTGTTGAGCTATCTAATTTAGCCGTAGTCATACAATTGTCTTACTTAATTTATGAATTATTGGTTATTGACTTACTTTGCTCTTGTTAACGTCGTGATCAGACTTACGAATGTTAAATAAGAAAATTGAACAATTATAAAAATTGAAATACGTCATTAGCAATAACCATCTCTTAAACATGTATTGTTGTGTCCTGGTACGTCATTATTATATTATTTCGTATGCATATTTCTGAGTTAGAAAGCTGAATATTATGAAATGTTGAGAATTTGGCAATAAGGACATTTTCAGCAGATATTGATTACTTATGATATTGTGAATGGATCGGGTTGTACGCTGCAATATTACTATTAGCGGATCAGGTTGCATGCCACAATAGAGCTTGGATATGGATCAAAGCCTCTGAAGTCGGGTGATTACCCATGTTACATTGGGACCTATGAGCGCAATCACTCAAAATGGTGCTTGTTTGGACACTTGGCTAGTGTCAGATATATGGATTTGTGCAATGAGGTATTCATATTGGTTCGTGAGCATACATTGGTATCCTAGACTTGTGCAATGGCTCTTATTTATATATGAATGTTGGCTGACTCTTATCAAGATTATGAAAAGAAGTGAGATGACTGATATTGTGCTCCATCTCTTGTCTGAAAAGCATGACTAAATTCCAAATTTATTATGTTTCTACTTGTGAACTTAATTGATGTTATCATGCTTTATTCCATGCTTTACTCACATTTTCATATGGTTATTGAATATGTAGTAAGTATTAGTGTCAACCCCTCGTCACTACTTCTTCAATGTTAGACTTGATACTTACTGAGTATCATGGGTTTGTACTTATACTATACTTCTACACATTTTTGAGCAAGTTCTGAGGCTGGTATTAGTTGTACCCATTGAGATGAGTAGGAGCATTTATGTTAGAAACTTCATATGAGCTGCCTCACTTGATCCGATCCATAGCACATGGAGTCCCTCTTTCCTGCTCATTTATATTTGTCTATATATTTTTATTTTTGGAGAAATGTTGTCGATTAGATGAGACTACATACTCTTATTATATGTTCGTGATGATGTTGTGACACCAATCATGGGAGAGTTGTGAGATAGTTGTGGTCGTGTTTAGACCCTGTATGTGATTTACATACTTTGATGTATGTTGAGACTCATTTTGCCTTTTATTTAAATCAAAAATTAATTAAAGGCTTAATAATTGAATCATACTGTTATTATTGAGTGTTTTCTAGACTAGCATGTTAGGTTAGGCGCCATCACAACTTTTGGAGGGATTTTGGGTTATGACAAGTTAGCATCAGAGTTTTAGGTTCAAAGGTCTCGCATAAACCATGTTACACTGGGCCCTATGAGCGCAGTCACTCAAAATGGTGCCAGTTTTGTAGAGTTGTTGATCGAATGATCCAATCTACCTTTATCTGATGATAAGGAGTAAGAGTATTTTGTTGTTGATCAAATGATCCAATCTTTCTATATGCATAAAAGGATATCCTTCCAGACCCAATATGGGTACTTTGAGTTTTTGGTAATGTCTTACGGGTTTACAAATGCCCCAACAGCTTTCAGGCACCTCATGAATCGAGTCTTCAAGACTTTTCTGACTCATTTGTGATAGTATTCATCAACAATATCCTTGTGTATTTACGAAGTCCATAGGACCATGCTGATCATCTTAGGGCGGTGTTGCAAACTCTGGATCAACACAAGTTGTATATGAAGTTTCCGAAATGTGAGTTTGTTTTCATCTTTAACTTTCTTAGGACATGTGGCTTACAGTAAGGGTATCAAAGCGAATCCTTATAGGATGAAGAATTGGCCTAGATCCATAACTCTGATAGAGATTTGGAGTTTCTTGGGGTTGGACAGATGTTACAGGATATTCGTGGAGGGGTTTTCTTCCCTTGCGTCTCCATTGACCAAGTTGACCTAGAAGACAGCTAAGTTCTAATGGTTTGATGCTTGTGAGAAGACTATTCTAAGAATTGAAGTCAATGTTGACACGGCACTTGTGTTGACCTTACCAGAAGGTACAAATGGATTTGTAGTATATATTTTGATGCTTCAAGAATTTGGCTTGGGTGTGTACTAATTCAACATGTCAAAGTGGTCGCTTATGCTTCAAGGTATCTCAAGAACCATGTGAAGAATTATGCATCTCATGACTTAGATCTTACGACGGTGGTGTTTGCATTGAAGCATCATTACTTATATGGGGTCCATGTGGACATATCAACAGGCTATAAGAGTGTTTAGTATATCTGCAAGCATAAGGAGTTGAATCTGAGGAAAAGGGGATAGTTTGAGTTAATCAAAGACTACAACGTAGACATTCTCTATCATCCGGGAAGGACAATATTGTAGCTGATGCTCTGAGCATAAACTCTATGAGTAGTTTGGCTCACCTAAAGGCATACCAAAGGTCGATGGCCAAGGAAGTTCACCGATTAGCTTGTTTATGAATTAGATTGGCGGACTCAAGCGAAGGTGGTGCGATTATGCAAAGAAGAGCCAGTGTGTCACATGTTGTGGAGGTTAAGGAGAAACAATATGATGATCCATTCTAGGTGCAGTTAAAGGAAAGAATTCATAAACACAAGACGATGGCTTTTTCTCTTGGTTTAAATTATGGTACATTGAGGTACCAAATGCGATTTTGTGTCGCTGATATAGACGTTCTTGAAGAGAGAATCATGATAGAGGCTCACAGTTCCCGATATTCCATGCACCTAGGTTCTACGAAGATTTACCATGTTCTCAAGAGGATTTATTGTTGGAATGACATGAAAAGGAAATTTTAAGCGTCGAGCATCAAAGGCCCGGTGGATTGGCACAGAAAATAAAGATTCCAATACAAAAGTGGGAAATGATAAAAATGCATTTTTTTAGCAGGTATACCACTCACACCTCGTAAGTTTGATTCCATTTGTGTGATTGTGGAACGGAAGTTAGCATACTTCTTTCCTGTTAAGATTACTAACACAACAGAACACTATGGTCAATTGTATATCAAGGAGATAGTTAGATTGCATGGTACTCTAGTATCTATTATCTCCAACCTTGGCACTCATTTAATGATAAACTTTTAGAAATTTCACAAAGGATTGGGTACTCATAAAAATCTCAGCACAATGTTCCACCCTACAACAACAACTAGTATGCGAGTATCCAAATAACACTGTTTGAGGCCCATATGGTAGGAGATGTAGGTCCCTTATAGGTTGGTCTAAAGTTGGTGAAGCATAATTGATAGGGCCAAACCTTGTGAATCAAGCTACAAGGAAGGTCAAGATCATCAATGAAAGGTTGAAAATCACTTAGAGTCACTAGAGGTCCTATTCAGATGTGTGGAATGGAGATTTGGAGTTCAAGATAGAAAATTAGGTATTGCTGAAAGTTCCTCCCAAGAAAGGCGTAATGCGATTTGGGAAAAAAGGGAAGCTGAGTCCAAGGTACATTGGATCTTATAGGATTTTGGAAAAGACCGGCCAAGTAGCTTATAGGCTTGAAGTGCCTCAAGAGCTATCTTCCGTGCATCCTATATTCCATGTGTACATGTTGAAGAAAGTGATTAGTGATCTGTCTCATTATTCCCCTGAAGAGTGTTGATATTAATGATAGCTTGACCCACGATGAAGTGCCAGTTTCCATCCTTCATCAAAAAGTTCATAAGCTGAGAAATAAGGAGATTACCTTCGTCAAAGTGCTATAGCAAAACAATCAATTCGAGCAGGTTATCTAGGAGGTAGAGGAAGATATGAAGAAATGATATCCCCTTTATGTTTTGTGACTTGCGGAAGTGGTTGGTTTGGTTTTAAGAAGGCTTGGGAGTTAATTGCAACACATAATCTCATTTTGGATATTTATGATGCTAGAGTTGACCAAGCTTCGACTTTTGAGTAAGCTACCTCAAAATCGGGATCTGAGTTCCTATAGCTTCGTATGATGATTTTGGACTTTGGCGTATGTTCGAATTTAGTTTTGGATGTTTGTGGAGGGTTTTGACTATATTTGCCAAAAGTCAGCAATTTGAAGAATTGAATAGTTCATGATCTTGACAAAGAGTTGACTTTAGTGTTATTGGACTTTGATTATTATTACGAGACTCGGGATAGGTCCATATGTTTGAATGAAACTTGTGTGCAAAGTTTGGTTGAGATCTGAGGTGTCTAAGCATGAATCAAACCCTTGGTTGGACGTTTTGAAGTTTATGAACGTAACAAATATTCTATTCGGTTTGAGCGTCGATTAATATATGTATTTGTAGGCCATGGATAGGTATGAGTAGTTATTATTGACTTGTATAAATAGTTAGATGGGGTCTCGAGGGGCTTATGTGAGTTTTGGCGTGTTCGAGGCGAAATTGCAGAAGTTGGCTATTGTCAGGTCTATAATATGACAACTATTGCATACCGCTAAATGGTTATGCTGGCTGCATAACGGTTTTACAGTCGCTGGGTGAAGAGAGGTTTGGAAAATTTTATGTTGAGTTTCGCAGACTGCATAATGGTTCTTGCGAGCTGCATATCAATTATGTGATTGCTGTGAGTTTGGACTATTTCATTCTATGACAGGTTTCACGGACCGCGGATCAGTTATGCGATCCGCATAGTGCGTTTTGCGGCGCTGGGAAGATTTTTAGCATGGATTCTTTTAGGCCAGGTTTTGTTATTTTATTTCATTTTCCCAATTTTTGGAACTTATTTGGAGAAGTGTGAGGCTATGGTTTCACCCACAAGCTTGGGGTAAGTGATTCTAACCTAAATTATGGATTATATATGGAATTACCAACAGATCTAATATCAAAACATGGATTTGAATAAGAGATTTTTGGGATTTTGTCTACAACATAAGAGAATGAATTCGGGGGTTTTGAACATGAAATTGTAACCTAATTTAGAATCTACTTATGTTTGGACTCCGGATGTTAGGGGTAATCTATATCAATGATTAATTTTGGATTTCGGGCCCGGGGCTCGAGGTTGATGGTTTGATTTGGGTTAAAGATAAAATGTTTTTATTGTAGTTACTCTTATTTGCTGATGTGATGTGATACGTACTCCTGATTGTCTTTATTGTAGTTACTCTTATTTGCTTCATTGATACTTGTTGTATACTCACCATGTCTACTTTATGCACTTGTATCATTATTATTTGACCCCTAGTAAGTGTCAAGTTGACCCCTCCTCACTACTTCTTCGGGGTTAGACTAGATACTTACTGGGTGCGTGTTGTTTACCGTACTCACGCTACACTTCTGAACTGATGTGCAGGTACTGAGACAGGTACTACCAGTGGTCATGCAGGCACGTAGACGATCATTTTCAGAGACTTAGTGGTGAGCTACTTGCCTTGTTACGATCTACAACACCAGAGTCTCCCTCCACCCTATTTACTAATCATGTCTATTACTTTCAGACAGTGGTTGTAGTAGTTTTGTGTATTCTCTAAACTGCTGTTGCACTTGTGACGCCGGATTGTGGGGGATCTTTAGCATTTATGTACTGATTTATTTTATCATTTCTTTCACCACTATGGATGTTCTTATTATGATGGTACGTGTTTCAAAGAGATGTTACGGTCGCACAAAATTTAGTTTAAACTGTTCTTTAAAAAGGAAAAGTTCCATTTTCAAATTGTTAAAAAAGGGTAAATAAATAATAGTTTCACTTGTGGGCTTGCCTAACGGTGGCGTTAGGTGCAGTTGCAACCTATTACTGATTTGGGTCGTGACAGTTGAGAAGGGGTGTGATGCATATCTATCCTTTGTGAGAGATGTCATTGTTGACACTCCTACCATTGAGTTAGTTTCGTTAATGAGAGACTTCCCGAATGTATTCCCAGCAGATCTTCCGGGCATGCCGCCCGAAAGGCATGTCGATTTTGGTATTGACTTGTTGCCGGGCAATCCACCCATTTCTATTCCACCATATCATGTGACCCTAGCTGTCACGCCTCGACCTCAGAGAGCGCGACCGGCGCTCAAGCGAGATAACCCGGTCAAGCAAGCCTACTAGATGCTTTATATCCGAACTTACCCATGAATAAAGTGAAGACATATTTCATTAATTAGACCATGAGAAGATCATCTGAGCAACACCAATTCATTACTATTAGTTATGTCATTTATAAGTCTCCAAAATATTACATTACACTGTTTAGCAGTGGAACATGTGATACAAATACAACATTCTAGTTCAACTTTTCCAACACCAATATACAACCCACACTATGTCTACAGATCCTCTAATGGATACAAAAGAGTACTATGATAGTGCTGGCAACAAGGCCCCGCTATACCTCAAAACATAATACATGAGGAACAAAATATACATGACCTCGAAATGCAGTGGGCTCACCAAGTCAGTTGGGAGGAGGGTGTAACGATGTCACTGATCAATGCCACCTGATGTGGAACCATCTACATCCATTAAAGATGCAGCCCCCTGGCAAAAGAGACGTTAATACATATGGAATAGTACTAGTATGTAAGACTAAATACCCCATCAATAGAACGAGTAACAATGTAAGAGAAACAATCATAGGATCAAAATGAAAGCTTCAAATAATACTTAAACATCAAGTTAGAAGCAAGAAACGTTTTCAAGTAAATTTCCATATTTTAGGTTGGGAGATCTTTAGTACCGATATACCACTGTGACTTTAGCACGAAGTCCGATCACGACCCGATCGGCTAGGCTGTCTCACCAAAAGACATCCAATCAGAATCACAATCACCACCATGTGCGTGGCATGGCATCCGATCTCAACGCGATCGGCTAGGCCGTCTCACCATAATGCTGTGTGGATTGACATCACCCTCCGCTAGCAATCCTCTCATCCCAATTAAAGGGGATAATCTCAACACATCAATCTCATCCCATTTAAAGGGGAATATTTTCAACACATCAGTTCGTGGATTTGCCCCTCAATCACTCCTATACCGGCACGTGTAATTTTGGGGTTAGGTTGTTTCGATCTACCCTTCCTCGATGACTAACGATACTCCCAAAAATGTTCATTATAAAAAGGATTTTCAGTTCAATTCATAACCATTTACACATATTTTCATTTCATTGGCACTAGTGGCCACAAATGTAATATCATTCTTGGCACGTCAGCCGTATCTCATATTTCATGCTCACCCCTTTCACTTTCAAACATCATCATGGATTATCAACAACAAGGCATCTCTAATCATGACTTTTAGTACATATATGAGCAAATGAGAGTCTTAGGCACATTGAGTTTTCTTCCACAATTTGGCATAATAACTTGCAATTGAAACATGATTGAATTCATAAGATTTTGACACATTGGTCACATTTGAATACGTTCCCGAAGGATAACACAATATGATAAAAGCATTCGGAACACATTTTGGACATATATCGTTTGACACAGTTTATTCGGAATAGTCAAATTTGTAATGAATAACTCGGAACATGAGAAGTAAGAAATTGGCCCATCATACTTGAGACTTGCGAGAACATCGTGGGATTCAATTCTAAAAGAGAAGTTTAGCCAACATACATCGCTTTGAGCTTTCCTTAAATTACTACAATGTTCCAGAAATCCTAGCAACTTCAATCTATTTAGAAATATAACAAAATTAAACCATAATTAGGAAGATATTCGGGGGTTCAGCTCATTTAAGCGTTTTATCAAGCACTAGGTATGCATTATTATTCCAAGGTTCTCCCATGGTGGATTCCTTCATCCCACAACCCAATGTTTACCCATTTGAGCACAACAACCTTCCCACAAACCTTGTTAGTACATGCATGCATAAATTACACTCACATACCCAAGAATCACAACCCACATAACCCATCTTTTACCCCAAACTCAAAATGGAAACCTAGGGCTAGAACCTTACCTCTTGGGTGAAGACCTTGTGAATTCTCCAAGACTTGAGCAAGGATTGATGAACAAAAGCTTAGGGATTCCTCCTCTCACTCTAGACCACTTTCCTTTCTCTAAAATAGCAGTTTGAACCTTCTAAATTAACCCTAAAGGTCTTTTTATAAAAAGGGGATCGGGTTATAAAATAAGAAAATGGACCCTCCTACCCGCAAAGTGGACCTCAAAATGTTCCTTCAAAATTGGGCTAGCCTGGTCTAGTCTGCGACAGATCTACAGTCCGCAGATCAGTTATGAAGTCGCATAATGCACCGCAAAATCTTCCTTCAAAGTTTTCCCATGCTATTTCTGTGACGGATGTGCGGCCCGCAAAACGATTATGTTGTGGCATAGTTGACTGCAAAACGACCTCCAAAATTGGCCCATTTTTCTGCTCTACTCCACGGAGGATCTGCGGTCCGTAGAGTAGTTCTGTGGTCACATAATGGAACGCAGAAAAGCCATGTTCTGTAACAATTTTCCTCCAACTCACCAATGCATTGCACGACCCAAAAAGTCTATTTCGAGACGATTAGACTACCTCGGCACCACGAAACCCCGGGTTTCAGTAAAAATTTTACGGTGCCTTACACTAGCAGAGTTGAAGAAGTTAAAGGAGCAGTTGCAAGAGTTACTTGATAAGGGAGTGTGTCGCCTTGGGGTGCTCCAGTTTTGTTTATGAAGAAAAAGGATGGTTTTATGTGCATATGTATTGATTATCGGCAGTTGAACAAGGTTATAGTGAAGAATAGGTACCCATTGTTGCACATTGATGACTTATTTGATCAGCTACAGGGTGCCATAGTGTTCTCAGAGATTGATGTGCGGTCAGGGTATCATCATCTAAAGATTCGGGATCCAAATATTCTGTTGACTCCTTTAAGGACTCGGTATGGTCACTATGAGTTCCTCGTGATGTCATTTGGGCTGACCAACGCCCCCGCAATATTTATGCATCCGATGCATAGTGTATTCCAGCCATACCTTAATTCATTCGTCATTATCTTTATCGATGACATCTTGGTGTACTCCCACAGCTGGGAAGATCATGAGTAGCATTTGAGGATTGTGCTCCAGACCTTGAGAGAAAAGAAATTGTCTGCAAAATTCTCAAAGTGTGAATTCTTGCTTGATTCGGTGGCGTTTTTGGGTCATGTAGTATCGAGTGAGGGGATCAAGGTAGACCTAAAGAAGATTGAAGCAGTTCAGAGTTGGCCCAGATCGTCTTCACCTACTGAGATCTGGAGTTTTCATAAATCTGTTTATGTATATTTCGATTAGATGATGTATTTATTTCATACCATCTTTATAAACTCTAAATCTTAGAAGCTCATGATTCGCACTACCAGTCCTTGCGAAGTTGTATAAAAGTTCACTTATTTCATCATTTATTTTCTTAGTAAATATCATTTGAATTTGATTGATGCTAATTGGCTTACCTAGCAGTTTGGGTTAGGTGCCATCACAACTAGTTAGATTTTGGGTTGTGACATGTTCGGATTTTGTAAATTTTGTCGGGCTCCGAGATGCGGCCCCAGGGTTGACTCTTTTAGTTGACTTTTTGATTTTCTTAAAATATTGTAACTTTATTATCCGGAATAGATTCCTATGTTTTATATTTATGGTATAAACTTATTTTGGCTAGATTCGAGTTATTTAGAGTTGGATATTCACAAAAAATGCTTACTAGTGGATTGAGTTAGGTTGTTTGAGGTAAGTATCCTGCCTAAATTTGTGTGAGGGAACTACCCCTTAGGATTTGGGTTGATTGTGTTATTCGTGATATGTGAAAGTGTACGCAAGGTGACGAGTGAGTACACGAGCTATATGTGGTATTTGACCGATTTAGGCTATTTGGACTCATTTCATGCCTTTAATTGAATTGTCATATCATGTTATCTCTATCATTGTTAGTCTACCCTTACATGTATAAATCTACCCTCATATTCCATATTTGAAATTGTTAACACTTGTTCCACCTTTTACTTGTTATTTGCTCTTATATGCTTTAATTGAAATTGTTGTCTTCTTTATTGTTTGTTACTTCTTTTATTGTTGAATTATTTACTCGAAGTTGTTGTTTTCATGGAATATCTTCTTGTTGAGTTATTGGTGTTGAAGTTGTAAAAGTCGTGATCACATTGAGGCAAAGTTTTTAATTATTGAAATACCGTTCTTGTTGAGCTATTCACTTTCATTTTTATATTATTGACACTCTTGTACAAATTGTGGCTGAGCCATAGGCTATTTGTGTGGAAAGCTTGGTATTGTTGATTCTTTTGGCAAGTTGTGGCATATGGACACTTGTGGTGCGAGTTGTGATTATGACGTGATATTGATGCGCATGCAACGGTATAAGGATAGGGTTTAATGTGCATGCATCGGCATAAGGTGGGATTTATGTACGTGTTGCTAGTAAGGGAATTACTTGAAGACATGTGGCGACATAAGGTGGGATAAAGTGCGTGTAACTATTTCGGGATAACTGTTTTCAGAACTATCTAAATGCAAGGCTCACGCGGCGATATAAGGGAAAATTGTGATTGTGAAATGAGATTACGATGCGGTACCTCGGTTGTGATACTTGTTGTTATCTCTCATTTAACTCACTTCTATTTGTCCGCATTATTTTCTTGATGTTCTTATTATGTGTTTCTCCCTTGTTGCATTCATTTCTTTAAATTCAATTGTAGTCTATCTTGTTGTATTTTTTCATTTCCTTGTTTTTCCTTGTTTCCCTTCTTAGACTGTGCTATACTTGTTCATCTTCTTTTCCTATCCTAGTAGGTGTCTTGACCTGTCCTCGTCACTACTCTACCTAGGTTAGTCTTGATACTTACTGGGTACCGTTTTTGTGTGCTCATACTACACTTCTGCACATCTTTTTGTGCAGATCCAGGTACCTCATATCAGACTAGGCATCAATGATTTGGCTATACCTATCGGAGACTTCAAGGTATAACTGTTTGGCGTCTGCAGGCCTTGGAGCCACCCTCTGTCCTTATTTCTTTTCTACTGGTTACTCTTTACTTAGATAGTGATGTACTAGTGATGTTTTACAATATTCGTGTATAGCTTATGACTCTGTCTCACCAGATTTTAGGAGTTATTGTCAGTTGTATTGTGGAGTTCTTTTATTATAGCTACTTGGTTTAAATTTGAAGTTCTACTATTATTTCTGTTATTTCTCTATGTATGTTAGGCTTACCTAGTCTTAGAGACTTGGTACCATGATGATATCCTACGGTGGGAGATTGGGGTCGTGACAAGAATTATGGAGACTGCTTTGAGAGTGTTTCGGGAGAGTATAGGGTATGATTGGGTCGAAAAATTAACCCAAATGAGCCTTTCCCTGATCTTTAAAGGTTGGAGAATCACCCACCGCCTAAGTGGGTCCCATTGGGAGCTGCTTGCGCAGTCTCGCGAAAATGTGAATATCACTCTTTTCTGAGTTCATATCTATGAACGGTTTAATGCGTTGGCTACTAGACTCATAGACCTTCAATTTTATAGTTGGATCACCCCTGTAACTCTTATTCTATTGGGAGACAAGATCTGCTATATTTGACCTAATTTTCAGTACATTTATGAATGTAACTTATGATGACCTTTGCCAACTTTTGTTCCACAACTCGATTGACTTAAAAACATAACACACGACTATTATACGACTAAAATAACTCATAACATAACCTCCTTATCATGTTAAACACCCTAGTCTCACCCCAAAAGTACATGTTATAACATTCCCAACTTGTCGACTTTCGACAAAACTTATTTTTTTAATTTGTTTAGCTTCTAAGCTTTAGGTTCTAAGGGTCTTGATATCAGCATATGTCCTAGGGATACTACCGTACGTATACGCCCAAAAGAGCATGCTTACACAACTGAAACCACCGAGCCCAAGCTACGGTCCAATCCTAGCCTCAAGTCCTAGAAAACACATCTCACACCTCATCTATGGAAATCACAAGCCATCGATGCACAACTGATATCGAGCGCTCACATATGCATATGAGTTAGTGGATGGAATTCAAAAAGATACTCTTAAATTTGAATCAATGCCGCACGATAAGGAAAGAAAGATAAGAAGTTTATCCTAAATGCCATGTAGCCTCTCCAAGATAGGTATGGACGCCATCACACCGATCCGGGAGACTCTACTAGACATTTGCTCATGACTGACAGAACTTATGAACCTAGAGATTTGTTACCAACTTGTCACGATCCAAAAATCTAACTAGTCATGATGGCACCTCATTCAACCCTCTAGGTAAGCCAATAACAGTAAACCTAATCTAATGACAATGATAAGAGTCAAAAAAGTGAAATAACTGAATTTAATACATTTTCCCCAAGGACTGGTAGTACAAGTCATGAGCTTCTAAGACTTAGAATTTACAAGCTGGTACGAAATAAATACATCCTTTGTTCGAAATATACATAAATAGATTTACAAATTTAAAGCTACCATGAACAGGAGGTAGCAATAACCAAAATGCAGGTACATCTTCGATGCCAGCTCCTGCCAAACACAACAACATCAGCTCCAAAATCTACACGCAATGTGTAGAAGTATAGTATGAGTACAACCGACCCCATGTACTCAATAAGTAACAAACCTAACCTTAGGTTGAAAGTAGTGACGAGCACGGAAAACGGGTAGAGTCCAACACCGATAGCCAAATAATAACTAGTAATAATATAATGAAGGCAGTACAAGCAATAACTAAAAAGATACTATGCTCAGCCAGTTCACAGTTACGGAAAAGTTGACATACTTTTCATGAATAACAGTAAAGCCCAAATCTTTCATTGAAGTCACCAAAATATAAGTATATCAGAAAAATTGTGATTTTTCCCAAACTTTCTATAACAGATAAGACATTTCATTATCAGATAGCATGAAAAAAGTACATCTCTATGCCTACATGTTAATATGCATGTCAAGTCATCAATTATTATATACCGTCTAGCATGAGGACTATGCATCTCAATGCCTACATGCCAAATGTACATGTCAAATCATGAATTCCACGATACCATCTAGCATGTGGAAAATGCAGATCTATGCCTATATGCCAAGTATGCATGCCAAATGAATGATTTCACGATGATATTCCCAGGTACTCTCACCCTCAACATACTGAAGCTGTCTGTCTCAATTTCCCACTTCATCACACACACAAAATCACTCAACTTAACTCGGTTCTACGACCCATTTCAATCATCAACTTTTCAAGTCTCAAGGGCTCACAATCTAATACCAATCAGCCCAACAACGCAACATATGGAAAAGCAATGATAACATGCGATGTAATAGTGAATGTTGAGCAGAGACTGAGATATGATATGCAAATGATGAATCACGACTGAGTGTATAATTACAGTTAAATCAGATAACTCAAAATAATAGAAATAGTCTCATTAGGTCTCAACCAAATAATCACATAGCCTAAACATGTCTTCTAACATGATTCACAACTCAGATAATCAAACAAGTAGGGGGAACATGGATGCAACAAGATACAACAACCAAACAAGTCTCGTAGAGCCCTTAGAACCTAAAGCCCAAATAAGTAGTGACGAGGTTTTTATGCCAAAAGTTACTCACTTTGTAGAATTAGTGCAACTCAATAACATGTATAATACACAGAAACATATTTCAGAAATATAGTTACGAAACAAAGAATACCAATAGTAAAGGTGCATAATTGGGACAGGGTAATAACAACTCTACCAATTGGACATGTTCTACAAATACAACATGCACCAACCCCACTCAAAAAGAGGTATGCACCATATAAACATGTGCCCAACATGATCCGATTCTGTATCAATTGCCAAATAACACGTTCAAGATAAATTTTCAATAATCAAATATATCAATTCATGATGACAACTTGTTTATCACGTCAATCCGATATGCTACCAACTACTCAAAATAAAAACATGAGATATCTACTCAATGTAAAAAACCCCATCTTTGTCAACAAATCATTAAGTAAAAGTGGGGGCATGTGATAGCGTGTCAAATTCAACTAACAACTCATTAAAAATACAAGATGGAGTTTTAAGAAAACATACATATGATCGGAATATCAGCCCCGTTGCAACACATAAAAAACACCAAGAAGACTCCCTCAAATCATCACATAACATCATCAACAATTCCACCCTTATTTCGCCGCAAGTGCACATAAAAATAAAATTCCCTCCTTATTTCGCCACATGTGAGTATCACTACCCTTATTTAGCCACGTGGGCAACCCGAGAAAATGCCACCCTTATTTCACCCCACGCGCACAACAATAGACACAATCGCATAGCAAAGTCCTCATGTTGACACCTCCAATCAATCCGCTCAACATTGTTACTCCCCATATCTTTGTACGCAAAAGTACCTTATAAGTCAATTGATGTAAGCTCGGAAATGAGATCCTCCTTGAAAGTATGTAAAGTAAGTTAATCATGTTACCTTGGGGGTTACAAATATTTAAGATCATGAATAATAAGCACCAAGACTTCATGCCTCTTTCCACCAAGTTGGAATGTATAATCATCTATGTCATACTCAATTTCAAAAGGAAGCCAATTACTCTTGCACTTGAACTTAAGTATTACAGTTAATGACTTGATATGCATCAAAATGTCATTATCCACAAACAATTTTAAAGTTACCAATATAAGAAATAAGAGTATAGTTCATTACCTCCCAAAATACCTTAGGTGTTCTATAAAGGCCAAGAATGCGAATAAACCAATTATATATACCATACTTGGACTTATTAAACAATGGGACATCATCACCTTGTATTATTTTATACAATGGGTCTAACTTAGCAATGACTTTAGGAAACTCCATGTTATAAACCTTTAAATAAAATCAAAATAGTAAAAAGGTTCAACAACAAAGAAATTAACCAAGCTTTTATCTTCCACCATCAAGCAAGAATTGATTTTTCCAAATTCATCTTGGAATCCAATTGGATTCTTTGCCACCGTCTCTTGCACCTCACCTCCCCTTTCAAAAGTCCTTTTAACTCTCGACTTCGCAAAATCACGAGAACTAAAACAAGAAAGAGTTAATGGGTTAGGAAGTAAAGAACATCTTTTTTACTTACACTCTCTTTCGCTTTTATCACAAGACTAACTTTTTCCTTACCCTTAGCCTCTTTTCTCTCACTAAAGCTTTCTTCTTTTTCTTTACTCAAAACTTCTTCTTCTCTCTCTCTCTCTCTCTCTCTCTCTCTCTCTCTCTCTCTCTCTCTTTACCTTACAACATTTTTCTATCTCATGGCCTTCTCTCTTTTCTTTTCTCTCAAGCTCACTCTTTTCCTCACTGTAAGGCCCCGTAAACTTTTACCGAAGACTCGAGGTTTCATAGTACCGAAGTAGGCTTATGTGTTGTCGATTGTAGGTTTGGACTTTTTGGGGTGAACAGTGTGTTAGGGAGTTGTAGAAAATATTTGGAAATGCAGGGAATTTCTTGCGGTATATTATGTAGTCGCAGAATTGATATGCGGACCGCAGATCCATCGCAGATTTAAGCAGTAACTTGGGAACATTTTTGGACCCTTATGCGGTCCATTATGCAGTTGCATAATCATTATGTGGGCCGCATAACCCATCGCAGACCCAGCATGAAATATTTTAGAGGGGGACTTTTGCGGCGCATTATGTGACCGCAGACCGGCCACAGAACGAGGTAGCATTGCCCAGTTCCAGAGGGCTATTGTGCGGTCCATTTTGTGGACCACATAAGTGTTATGCGGTTGCATATGCAACCGCAGATCTGTGCCGGGGCTTCATTCTTCTAATATTTTTTACCCGACCATATTTTGATTAAAAGCCCTTAGGGCTCGTTTTGAGAGAGAAATCTAATATTTTAGAAAGAATGGAGAGTGTTCTAGAGAGAGAGGAGGAGCCCCTAGGGTAATTGTTCAACAATTCTTTCTCAAGACTTGGAGAATTCACAAAAAAATCTCACAAGGTCTTCATCCAAGAGGTAAGGTTCTAACCCTAGTCTTCAATTTTGAGTTTATGTAGAAAATGGGTAATTGGGAATATGAGTCTTGAGTATGAGAGTTGTTTATCTTACATGCATGTACCACTAAGGGTAGTGGGAAGATTGTTGAGCTATTTTGGGTAAACATTAGGTAGAGGGATGAAAGAACCCACCATAGGAGGACCTTGAAACCTTAATGCACTCCTAGTGTTTGATCAAATGCTCAAGTGAGCTGGAACTATGAACTCGCTCCTAATTTGTGTTCAAGTTTGCTATATTTCTAAATAGATCGACGAGGCTAAGAATTCTGGAATATTGTAGTAATTTAAAAATCTCGAGGCGAGGTATGTTGGCTAAACTGCTCTCATAGAATTGAATTCCTATGATGATCTTGTAAGTCCCGAGTTGTCTATTAAGAATTGACTTTTCTAAATAAGTTTGGTTTTGGATGATGTGTATATATATATATAAAAATATGTTCAAATGTGTTCCGTAATATTCTTATCATGTTATGTTATTCTTCGGGAGTGTGTTCAAAGTATGAGTATGAATTAAAATGTTGTGACTTCAAGTAAAGCCCAAATGAAAGTGATCATATCAAATTATGTAATAAATCACATGTGCTTAAGACCCTAAATTGCTTAAATGTATTTTTAAAGTCTTGAATAGAAATGTTTGATGTTGACAATCCGTGTTAATGTTTGAAAGTGGAATAGTGAGCATGAATTATGAAGTATGGCCAACGTACCAAGAATGATATTGCGTATGGCCAATGATTAAAAGAATATGAATTGAGTGGTAAATACTTTTAATAATAAATGCCTTGGGAGTATCTTTTAGCCACCGTGGAAGGGTAGATCGGAACAACCTAACCCTGAAACTACACGTGCTGGTGTAGGAGTGATTGAGGGGTAAATCCCCGTGTTAATGTGATGAGATTGTTTCCCCTTGTATGGGATGAGATGTTTCCCCTTAAATGGGATGAGATTATTTCTAGCGAATTATGATGTGATGTCGACCCACATGGCATTGTGGTGAGACTACTTAGCCGATCGGGCTGAGATCGGATGCCATGCCGCGCACATGGTGGTATTGTGAGTGTATGTTTCTGGGTGAGACGGTTTAGCTGGTCGGGATGAGATCGGACTCCGTGCTAACACACAGTGGTGTATCGGTGCTAAAGATCTCCCAACTTAAATTAATGGAACTTACTTGAAATTTACCTTTACCGTAACTTGATACCTTGATACTGGTTGAGTCTCTTATTGATTTCATGCTTTATTCTCCATTTACTGTTACTCGTTTTATTTAGAGGATGTTTAGTTTTACATACTAGTACTATTCTATATGTACTAACATCCATTTTGCCGGGGGCGCTACATCTTTAATAGATGCAGGTGGTTCCATAGCAAGTGATATTGACTAGTGATAGCAGCACACCCTCTCCTCAACTGACTTGGTGAGCCCCACTTCATTTTGGGGTCATGTGTCTCTTGTTCCATGTACATAGTGTTTTGAGATATAGCCGGGGCCTTGTTGCCGGCACTGCCGTAGTACTCTTTTGTTTCTATTAGAGGCTCTGTAGACATAGTGTGGGTTGTATCCTATTTTGGGCAGGTTGAACTAAACTTATTATAATTGTATCATTTGTCCCACTTTAACTATGAATGTATAGTGTACTGTTTCAGGAACTTGTAAATGACGTAACTAATGGAAATGAACTGTTGTTATTCACATGACCTTTTACTTTCTAATTAACGAAATGAATTCTTCTCTTTATTCATGGGTGCGTTGGGTAGAAGGTATTGTACAGGCTTGCTCGGTCGGGGTATCTCGGTTGAGCGTCGGTCGCAATATGCTCAACACAAGGTAAGTTCAATTTCTCAACCATATAAGTACTAATTGAGTTATAGCCAAACCCTTTGTCAATTCTAAGGGAACAAATCTTAGATAGCACTTTAACTCTAGTTTGAAAAATAACTTTACTATCATCTTCCTTCCATTCGGCATACTGTAAGTTCGACTTTTCAAATTGTTGAGTCATATCTCGCCTCCTTTCTTCACAACTACCTGTTTAAAATATCTTGAACAAAGTCTAAAAGAAATATGTATCTCTTAAGGTTGGCTTTTTCCTTCTAATGCTCTCATCTCTCTTGCCTTTTTCCACTCAAAGCAACTGTTGGTTTTTAATCTTTAGATTTATTAATAAACCTAACAAGTCACAGCCCGTATTGATAAGAATAAGGAGTTAGAAAAAGAAAAGGAATGTGGGAGACCAAACTTAGAAAGAATAGGAATTGGTTGGCATTAAAAGAAAAAGGAAAGAATATAAGAAACCCAAAACCTACAGGAATAAGGAAAGAAGTTACCTTAATCTTCAAGAATTAGGATCCCCTCTTCTTGTTTCCTTTCTTGACTTACAAACTAAATAATACTTGAATTCTAAAAATAATAATGAGCAATATCACTTTTTTGGGGCTGATTTGTGTTTTTAAATTTTTTTTGGTTTTTTTATTTTGCTCAAGAACCTCCCAAGATTATCAAGATTGAAATCTCTATTAGCCTATGCTCTTATACCACTTGATAACAACATGATAGGGGTTCAAGAATTACTAAAGAAAAATAAGAAAATCAAGAAACGTGCGGAAGCTAAAAGAAAATAGAAAAAGAAAAAAGAAGGTAGAAATTAAAGATAGATTGAATTCAAGAAAGAGTTTCTTGAATTCAAGAAGTCTATTCTCTAAGTCAATCCTAACAACAACAATTAGCTAACTAAGAACTAACTGTCTTTGATAAATAATTAAAAACAAGAGATAGATTGTGAAATTCGACCCTTTAGAATAACAAGAACAACAATAAGCATAAATTTATCACCTTTATTGAATACCTAGAAGTGATCTAAGATTTCGAAAAGAGTTTCATCTTACCACCTTAAGTTGAGTCTTGAAGGTTGAAGAATAAATCCAAGAGTAGCCACACACAAGAGTACAAGAAATATCTCACAATTTGTATTGATAATATTATGTCATAATCTATGTCTAAAACCAAAGAAGACACCCCTTTATATAGGTAAGGGGTCACAAAATTGAGCCTAAAAATAAGGAAAGAAAGTCCTAAACTACTTTGGACAACAAGTCCAACTACCTTAGGAAAAGGAAAAATACTAGGAAACAAAAACCAAGTCAATCTTGGAAAGTAACTCCAACAATCTTAGGAAAAGAAAACATAACCTTCACTACCTCGGAAAGAAATAAATCTACTACCAAAATATATGGAAATAAGTTAAAACTAATCTATGATAGGATCTTGAAAGTCCCAAACTAATCTTTGATATGATCTTGGAAATTTTGAAAATCTTTAAGAAAATGTGCAAGCAACTTGGCACCAACTTGCACTCAACTTCTAAAATGCCTATTGTACCCTTCTTGGACATCAATTAAGTCTGTATTACAATAACAACAACAACAAAAACATACCTAGTATTATCCCACACTATAGGATATGGGGAGGGTAGTGTGTATGCAGACCTTACCCCTACCTTGTGAGGATAGAGAGGCTGCTTTCAATAGACCCTCGGCTCAGGATAGTATAAGTACCACATTAATGAAAATATAGGCAAGAAGGGACAGTACCAAAAAGCCATATAAAAGCATAATAAAACAACAAGACAGTATGGTGATCAACAATGAAAGAAAATAATGTTTAGTCATAAAAACCTACTACCAACAGAAAGCGAGATTGCATGCCAATACTACTGTTATGAACACTCTACACTACCTACTCTACTACCCTAATCCTTGACCTTCATACCTTCCTATCAAGGGTCATGTCCTCGGTCATCTGAAGTTGCACCATGTCTTGCCTAATAACCTCTACCCACCTCTTTTTTGGCCTACCTCTACCTCTCTGTAGGCCCTCCAATGTCAACCTCTCACACCTCCTCACCGGGGCGTCTGTGCTCCTCCTCCTCACATGACTAAACCACCTAAGCAGCGCTTCCCGCATCTTGTACTCAATAGAGGCCACACCCACCTTATCGCGAATAACCTCATTTCTAAGCCTATCTAACCTGGTGTGCCCGCACATCTATCTCAACATCCTCATCTCTGCTACCTTCATCTTCTGGACATGAGCAATCTTAACTGGCCAACACTCAGCCCCATACAACATCGTTGGTCTGACCACCACTTTGTAGAACTTACCCTTAAGTTTCGGTGGAACCTTCTTGTCACACAAAACACCGAAAGCGAGTCTCCATTTCATCCATCCCGCCCTAATACGATGTGCGATGTCTTCATCAATCCCCCCGAAAAATAGACCTGAGATACTTAAAACTCCCTCTCCTAGGGATGACCTGCGAGTCCAGCCTCACCTCCCCTTCCCCTCCTAGAGTCTCGCCTCCAAGTAAGTCCTTATTATGTTATAAAAATGTGTCTTATGTAGGACTTCTTGGGCTGAAAGTTTGGACATATTTTAGGTTCCAAATAGGTCAAACAACGACTTGATTTGGACCTTCTTCAGAGGATGTCTCTTGGGATCTAATCCACCTCTTCTTGGACATGAATTTGGGCCATAAAATAAATATAACACCTAGACAACTCATATCCTTTATCCTTGAGCTCTTCCTCCCAACTAACAACTTCTTTATTCGCTCTTGAAGTCCAATGACCTTATTTTGCAACTTTTTAGCTTGAGATCTTGTTAAAAGCCCTCTTTTAGATTTCAAAGCTTCATCCTTGTCCTTGAATAGAGTTGAGCTCCCTAGTATGCTATTAGTTAACATTATGGACATCATACCATCAATATGAACCTCAATAGAATTCAAACATCATACATACATACTTAGAATAACTTTATAAGTAAAGAACAACATGGACAACCTTAGTTGCTAGGAGTAGATATGTTATGAAATAACGTATCATTTACGTTCATTTCACTTTAGATCATGCCAAAAGAAAGAAGGAAGTTCCTTAACATACCTCTACAATATTCTCTCCAATCGTCAACCAAGCTCAATATGATCTTCTTATGTCTACAATGAGTAAACGAACTTCGTCGTCATCATATAAGCATTGTAAATCTCATATATCGAAACCAATATTCTACAAGAAAACAGACAGCACCTCCCCTATTTTTACTACATCCTATAAGTTACTACAAGTCACCAAACAGCCCAAACAACATCAATAATAATCATATTAAGCCTCCCAATACAGTCCACCAATCAACCACATTACTAACGAGCCTTTAAATATATATCTGTAATGACTCGGCCGGTTTTATTGAGAGTTGTGGCCCCATTCCCCCATTTACTACTCATTTTGTACTTTATAGTGGTTATGTGACTTGCCGGGGTAGTCGGTTCAGGTTCGGTGAGATTTTAGAATGAAATAAGACACTTAGTCTCAAGGTTGAAAGCATAAGTTGAAATGATTGACTGAATATTGACCTTTGAGTAAACAAATCCGGAATAGGGTTTTGATGGTTCTGTTAGCTCTGTTAGGTGATTTTGGACTTAGGAGCGTATCTAGATTCTGATTTGGTGGTCCGTAGTGGAATTAGTCTTGAAATGGCAAAAGTCAGAATTTTTGGAAAGTTTGACCAGGAGTGGACTTTTGATATCGGGGTCGGATTCCTATTTCGAAAGTTAGAGTAGGTCTGTAATGTCAAATACGACTTTTGTGCAAAATTTGGGGTCAATCGGACGTGATTTGATAGGTTTTGGCATCGTTTGTAGATATTGGAAGCTCAAAGTTCATTAAGCTTGAATCTATGTGTGATTCGTATTTTTGATGTTGTTCTGGGTTATTTGAGGGCTCAACTAAGTTCGTATCGTGTTTTAGGACCCGTTGGTATGTTTGGTTGAGGTCCCGGGGGTCTCAGGTTGATTTCGGATAGTTATCGGATCGATTTGAAGTTTGAGGGAATGCCGCAGCTCACCTACTTCTGGCGTAATCACGCCTGCAGAGTTGGGATCGTAGGTGCGTTCTCGGAAAAGCAAGAAGGGAGCCACAGAAGCGGCCAGGGAGGAAGTTATCACGCCCAACCTCTGAAAGCGCGATCGGCGCTCAACCGAGTGAACCCAGTCGAGCAAGCCTGTTAGATACTTTCTACCCAACTCACCCATGATCAAGAGAAGACATGATTTCATTAATTAGACAGTAAGAAGATCATATATATATAATACTAAATCGTCTCATTGGTTACGTCATTTTTTTTA
Source organism: Nicotiana otophora (assembly GCA_000715115.1). Taxonomy (NCBI): domain Eukaryota; kingdom Viridiplantae; phylum Streptophyta; class Magnoliopsida; order Solanales; family Solanaceae; genus Nicotiana; species Nicotiana otophora. Next base: position 206,454 of record AWOL01S0001213.1, on the reverse strand, counting down.
AAGTATCAAGATACACACATTCTTATTATTCGAGTGGAACAAGAGACCAAAACACAACATAATCTGTTTGACTTTTCTAGCACCCATGCACAACACACATAGTGTCTACGGAGCCTCTAAAAGATACAAAAGAGTGTTATGATAGTACCGAAAATAAGGCCTCGGCTATACCTCAATACGTGAAAACAAAATGTACAAAAGATACATGACCCCGTAATGTGGTGGGCTCAAAGTCTGGTAGGAGGAAGGTGTACTGCTATCGCTGATCAACACTGCCTGTTATTGAACCACCTGCATCAATTTAAAGATGCAGCGCCTCCGGCAAAAGGGACGTTAGTACTGTCGAATAGTACTAGTATGTAAAACTAAACACCATTTCAATAGAATGAATAATAATACAAAGGGGGAAACAGTCATGAGTTCAATAAGAGCTTCAAACAATACTAAAACATCAAGTAAGGATCACATGAGTTCTCAAGTCAATTTCCATGTTATTAGGTTGGGTGATCTTTAAAGCCAATATACCATAATTCACAATACCTCCATATTCTTACACGGAGTCCGATCTCGACCCGATCGGCTAGGACGTCTCATTTGAGACATCAACCATAACCACAATTTCATTATAATTTCCAGCATAGTTACTACCATGTGTGTGGCATTGAGTCCGATCACGGCCCGATCGGCTAGGCCGTCTCACCCGAGACATTACCTTTATCACTTTATAATTTTCAGCACAATTACTACCATGTATGCGGCATGGCGTCTGATCACGGCCCGATCGGCTAGGTATTCTCACCCGAGACATTACCTTTTCAATTAATCATCTCACTTTATACTTCTTTCACATCTTTTCAATTCATTAGCACGAGTGGCCTCAATTAGAAAGTCATTCTTGGCACTTGGCCGTATATCATAATTCCAGTTTCCCCTTTCCACGTTCAGACATCAGTATCATTATCAACAACAATAAGGTTTCCCATTCAAGACATTAAATTCACATATGAGCAATCTGAGAATCTTAGGTACATAGAGCCTTTTCATACAATTTGGCATAACAACCTTTATTAGATCTTGACACGAAGTCTTAACATTTCTAACACATATTTCACATTTTGAACACATCCTCAAATGGCAAGATGACATGATGGAGCATTTAGAACAAATATTGAACATACATCCTTCCACACAAACACATTAGGAATAGCCAATTCTATAATGATCAATTTGGGACCTGCACCAATTACATGAACACTGTGGGATTCGATTCTAAGAAGAAGGGGGTTTAGCCAACATACCTCAATTGAGCTTCCTTAAACCTTTAAAACGTTCCAAAAGTTTTAGCAACTTCAATATATTTTATAAATATAACAAGTTGAACCAAAATTAGGAAGATGACCATGATTCTAGCTCGTTTGAGCATATTATCAAACACTAGGTGAGCATCAATGTTTTAAGGCCTTTTTTGTGGAAGATTCCATCATTCCCCAACTCGTTCTCTACCATTTTTAGCTCACAACCTTCCCACATACTTCAAGAATACATGCATGCAAGACAACAACCCCTACACCCAATAATTGTCTTTCTAATTATTCCATTCTTAGACGAAATTTGAAATTGAGGGTTAGGGTATAGAATCTTACCTCTAGGATGAAGACCTAGTGATTTTTCCTTGTTAATCTTCAAAGATTCGAGCAAGAATTGAAGGACAATTTGTTGAGGATCACTCTCTCACTCTAGGGCACTCTCTCACTCTCAAAATTTCAGATTTTAGCTCAAATATGGGACAAAACGTCTAATTAAAGAGGTAGGGTCGGGTTATAAAAATCCAAAAATAAAGCTTCGGAACAGGGTATGCGGTCTCATATGCGACCGCATAATGGATATACGGTCCGCATAATCGGCCACATAATTTGGGGCCAAAAACTGGGAAAACTCTGCTTGGGTCTGCGGTTACTATGTAGCTCGCAGAATTGTTCTGTGGTAGCATAATGCGCCGCAGAACCTCCCTCCCCAAAAGTCCTAGGCTAATTATACGATCAAAGTGCGGCCCGCAAAACGGTTGTGCGGTGGCATAACTGGCCGCGAAATTGACATAAAAAATGGCCCAAATAACTGCTTCACCCTGCAACCATTCTGCGTCCCGCAGAGTGATTATGCGGCCGTATAATATGCCGCAAAAATTCCTATTTCTACAAAATATTTTCCTTCAACTCCCCAGCGCACTGTTCAATCCAAAAAGTCTGAAGAATTTCTAATATTATTAACCTCTATGCCTACCCTGGCATCACGGAACCCCAGTTATTTTGAAAATATTTACGGGGCCTTATAGAAGTGAGCAAAGGTCGCAGATGCGAGGTTATTTATGCACCTGCATCATCGCTGATGCGGCGTTAGGGGCGCAGAAGCGGAGGGCTCGCAAGTGCGACGGGGAATCCCGCACCTGCAGTTGCGCAGATGCGAGGCGAGGACCGCAGAAGCGGAGGCCCAGCTCCTGTGGTTCACCGCAGCAGCAAAAATTTGGTCGCTTCTGCCACACCGCAGATGCGGTTAAGTGTTCGCAGAAGCAAAAAGGCAAGACAAAAAGTTAAATACAACTATTTGCGATTTTGGCTTCATTTCAAATATTTCAAGCACGTGTTAGGCAATTTTTGAGAGGATTTTCAAGAGAATTCTTGAGGTAAGTTCCTTGTGCTCAATGTTTTATCAATAATCTTGCTTTTCCTTTGATTTTCCCACCTAGTTGGTGTGTATTTACGGTGTAAATTGAGAGTTTGAGGCTAGGGATTTGGAGAGTTTGATTTTGGGATTTGGGTGACGATTTGGTGTCGGATTCTGATAAATTTGGTATGGTTAGACTCGTGGTTGAGTGGGCTTTTGGGTTTTATGACTTTTATCGAATTTTGAGACGTGGGCCCGGGGGTCATTTTGAGCCGATTTTGGATTTTGATTAATAGCTTAGAATTTTCTTATGGAGTTGATTCCTTTAGCCCGCATTGATTATATCACATTGTTTATGGCTAGATTCAAGGCATTCAGAGGCCTTTTCGCGAGGCATGGGTGTGTTGGAGTAGAGATTTACTCATATTAAGGTAACTAATAGTTCTAAATTTGGTTCTGGCGGTACGAAATTCCGTATTACATGTCATGTATTTGGTTTTATGGTGACGCACATGCTAGGTGACGGGCATGTGGGAGTGCACCGTAGGAAATTATGATTTGGTCAAATTCCGTGGAATCGTGTAGTTGTATAATCCTTTGTTATCTGTACATTCTCTATGTAGTAGAGAAATTGAACCATAAATCATGTTAGAAATCATATTTGGACTATGTGTTGACACTGTAGGGACCCACAGAGGTCGTTCACATGTTGAATTATCTCAGTCAAAGTTTTGTACTCAGTCACAGTTTTACTTGTTTATTAGATCTCAGTCTTTATTATTCCTTGCTAATACATTATATCATTTCTGTTGGGCTGACTTTCCTGACTACTGAGAGCCCGAGAGACTAGAGATATTTATGACTGAGTTAGGCACGTGAGTTGTCCGTATGGATCCAGATATTATACTATAGCACGTGAGTTGTCCGTGCGGATCCAGATATTATACTATAGCATGTGAGTTTTTCGTGCAGCACATGAGTTGTTCGTGTGAATTATAGCACTTGGGCTAAAGGATCCCCTCCGGAGTCTGCACACACCCCCAGTGAGTGCATGTACCTGCTGAGTACGAGTGCCGAGTATCGAGTGCTGAGGGAATGGAAGGGCTAAGTGATTGTGACCTTGAGAGTATGCATTTGATTTCATTATTGTTGCACTTAGCTGCCATGTGTCACTGTCTTGAAATTTCTGAAAGATATTACACTCTATTTCACTTAAACTTGTCATGGAGTAACTGTTTGATCTAATTTATCGAACTTGAGATCATGCCTACTTTCCCATGTTGAAATCACTGTAATTGAACTATAACTGTGAAACTCGTCACTACTTCCAGTTCTTTATTTAGTCTTGTTACTTACTAAGTTGGTAGTACTTGTGCCACACCCTGCACCTTGTGTATAGACCCAGGTGCATCCTTCCATGACGGTTACTGAGTTGTGGAGTTCGGATTCTCGGAGACTATCGAGGTAGCTGCTTGGCATTTCGCAGACCTTGTTTCTCCTTCCGTATCTTTCCATTTATTGTATTTAGTTTCAGATTATCATAGACAACATTTTTCAAACATGTGATGTATAGATGCTCATGTACTCAGTGACACCCCGATGTTGGTAATTTTCGCGTTGTATTTTTGGTTCCTATCTCGTTTATGAAATCTTTCATTATTTAAACTGCTTAAATATGTTTTCTGTTAAAAGTGTTGGAAATATTTTTAAATGTCAGCTTGCCTAGTACCATGATAGGCGCCATCACGACAGGTTAGGATTTTGGGTCGTGACAATATCTCACAAGTTCTAGCTTCAACGACTTAGCCGAAACTTGGATAAGCTTAAATAAATGTAGAGTAAGAGGTTCCTGACCTTTAAATAGATAGAAAAACTACAATTTGAGCTTCCTTCACCACAAAATATCCTTCCAACACAGCCACAGGAACAAGGAAGTGAAACTAGTAATCAATTTGGGTTTCTCAGCACTAGAATCACTTTGGAAGACTTGAAATAACCTAGGGTTGATATGAAAACCTTGGGAGAGTATTTTACAGAACTTAAACCACTTTAACAAACTCCCCACACGAGTTGGAACCACACCAAAATCAGCAACCACAAGAAGAACAAGAAACTCACTAGCGCTAGGGGATTCCCGACACTTGATTTGTGTTATTTGCCCTTGGTTTGGGCCTTGGATCATGAGAGAACTTTGAAATAAAGTTTTTAGGATTGTAGGGTCTGAAGAGAGTGAAAAATAATGAATTAAAATGGGCTTTATGCGTCACATATATATCAAGATATCTCAACCGCCTAAGTTAGTCCCATAGGGAGCTACTTGTGCAGTCTCACGAAAACGCGAATATATCTTTACTCTGATGTCGTATCGATGAATGATTTAATTAATTGGAACCTAGACTTGTATATCTTCAATTTAATATGTGGCTCATCCCATAATTCCAAGTTTATTGGGAGAAAAAGCTCAGCGACAAGTTACATAATGTTTAGCATATTTATGAATGTAACTTGTGATGACCTTTGCCAACTTTTGTTCCACAACTCGCTTGACTTCAAAACATAACACACGACTATCATACGACTAAAATAACTCATAAAAAACCTCCTTATCATGTTAATAACCCTAGGCTCACCCCAAAAGTACACGTTATAACATTCCAAACTTGTTGACTTTCGACAAAACTTATTTTCTTCAATTCGTTTAGCTTTTAAGCTTTCCAACCCTCTTAGTACTTGTTAATCATGATCTTAAATATTTGAAAACCTCCAAGGTAACACTATTTAATTACTTTATATACTTTCAAATATAATCTCATTTCTAAGCTTACATCCAATGACTTACGGCGTACTCTCACGTACGAAAACATAGGGTGTAACAATCACCGTGCCAAGAAGCAATGATTTAAGTGTATGGCCAAGAGTGCGAATGAAATGAAACATTTTATGAAGGGATATGAGATGAATATTTTATATATATGTTCTTGGGAGTATTGTTAGGTCACTGAGGAAGGGTGGGTTGAAATGACTTAAACCCAAAACTACACGTGCCGGTGTAAGAGTGATTGAGGGATAAATTCTCGTGTTGATATTATCCTTAATTGTGATGAGATAATAACTAGCAAAGGACCATGTATACCCACACAGCATTGTGGTGAGACAGCTTAGCCGATCAGGCGATAATCGGACACTATGTCGCGCACATGATGGTGGTGTTGTGTTTCTATGCCTACAGGCACACACTAGGGTAAGACGGCTAAGCTGATCGGGAGATCGGTCCCCATGACATAATAATGGTGGTGTATCGGTACCACCATACACGACCATAAGACGGCTAACCGAAGATTTACTTTTATATTGATTCCATGTTTCTCTCTTTTTGTGTTGGTACTCTATTCCATGAGAGGGTATTTAGTTTTACATGCTAGTACTTTTCTATATGTACTAACGTCTCTTTTGCTGGGGGCACTGGATCATTAATGGATGCTGGTGATTCTTCAGCAAGCAGCTTTGATCCTTGTTAGCTGCTTACCCTCTACTCAGCAGATTTTGGTGAGCCCTATTATGCTTCGGGGCCTTATATCACTTGATATTATATATTTTGAGGTATAGTGGGGGCCTTGTCGCTGGCACTTTCATACTACTCTCTTGTTTAATTTAGCGGATCCAAAGACATGGTGTGGATTGTATTTTGATTTGGGTAGCAGACTAAAAATATTGTTAAAATCAAACATGTTTCCACTTTTAAGTTATGAACATGTAACATTTTTGAAATCAGAAATGAAGTTCCTAAAGGTAATGAAATTGGTGGTATACATGTTATTCCCTCACTTGTCCAACTCTGGATATTCATCTTCACATTTTTCATGGGTAAGTTTGGGTAGAAGGCATCAAGTAGGCTTGCTTGACTGGGATATCTCGGTTGAGCACCAGTTGTGCTCACCAAGGTTAGGGCGTGATAGTTCTGTTAGGTCCGGATGCTGATTTTAGACTTAGGCGTATGCCCATATTTGAGTTTCGTTGTTCCTAGATGATATTGAGGCTAATTCTCGAAAGTTGGAAGTTTGAAGATTTGGAGAGTTGATAGGGTTGACCCATAGTTGACTTTGTGATTATTGATGTCCGTTTGGGGTTCTGAGCCTTTGAATAAGTTTGCATGGTGATTTATGACTTTTATGAAACATTTGGGGTCATTCCGAGTTATTTAGATGTGTTCGGCGTAAGTTTGAAATTTAAAAATTTGAAATTGGTTATTAAGTTTGAATTAAGGTGCAACTCGTTATTTTGATGTTATTTTGTGTTATATGGGCCCTTGAGTAGGTCCATGTTTTGTATACGTACTCGTTAGTAGGATTGGACGAGGCCTCAAGTGTGATTCGGGGTGGTTTCAAACCATTTCTACTGATGTTTGAGCAACTGGTTTTTATGAGGTATCAGTATTCTTCGTGGTCATGGCCAGAGTAACGCGTTCTCGAAGAGCAATTTGGAGCTGGGAGAGTTTGTACTTATCATTCGCGACAGGGAGTCGCATTCGCGATAGTTGGGTAATTTGTGCTTCGAATTCGCGTCTGGATAGTCACGTTCGCGAAGGTGTGGCAGCTAGACTGAATTTGTTCATCGCGTTTGCAATGGTGATGACGCGAACAAGACGGTTTATTTGGGGTCAGGATATATTGTGCTTCGCAAACGTGAGGCACGTTTTGCGTTTGCAAAGGTTATGCCTGGAGTAGTTGTATAAGGTTTTAGTTTCGGACTTGGAACTCATTTTAACATATTTTGAGATTGGGAGCACGGATTGAGGAGATATTTTAAATGGTTTTCACCACTAGGATTGAAGTAAGTGTTCTTGTCTCGATTTTTATTATTGTTCATGATTCTATCATTGATTTTGGCATTTGATAGGTGGATCATAAAGAGAAATTGGGCGTTTTGGCCAAAACTTTTCTAAAGTGAATAATTGAGTTTTGAACACCGATTCAGAGTCGAATTTGGATGAAACTTATAAGGTTAGACTCATATTCAAATGAGTTGTCAGAATATGTGAGTTTTGTTGGGTTCGGAGGTAGCGCATGGGTTGATATTGAGTATTTGATTAAAGATTCAACCTTAATCATTTGGGTTTGATTCCTATGGCACTATTTGATGTTATTGAGTTGTTGTTGGCTAGATTCGAGTCGTTCGGAGGTCGATTCGCATGGGAAGGCACTTTTGAGTATGGACTTGGCTTGTTTGAGGTATATATTGTTACGACTCAAAAACTTTTCATCGTTCATATCGTAAGTAAATTAATGTGAGTCCGAGGAAGCCATGAAACCCCTACAAGGCTAAGGGAGGTATTAAACAAGTGTTAATCATGTACCAAAAAGTTTCAGGGTTAAACACATCAAGGATATTATAACCCGTACTTTCGGGGTTAAACTAGGAGTGATTAATATGTTAAGAAGGCTGTGATTAAAGGTATTTATATAATATAATATTCGTATATTAGTCTTTGAAGCCAAGCAAATTGTAAAAGAAAAGTCGGCAAAAGTTATTGCAAGTTACGGTGGTTTACCACACCATGTAAAAATAAAGTAGGAGCCAAAAGGGTAAACAATAAACAACGAAAAACTACAGAATGGATACGAGGAAGTGAAAAAATTACACAAAAATTAGAAAATATAAGTAAAAATACAACTACCCAATTAGGAATTATCATATTTACAATAGACAAAGTAAAAATAATCCAGAATAAATTAGAAAAATTATATAATGATAACCCTCTAGAAGGATTATTGCAAGTTACGTTCATATTTTTGCTGAAATTTAGGTCTAACATGACTGAGATTTTCTCCCAATTTACTTGGAGCTACGGGGTGATCCTTCCACTAAATTGAAGATCTACGAGTCTAGTTCCCAATGCATTCATTGATACGACCTCAAAGTAGAGGGATAATCGTATTTTTGCGAGAAGGCGCAGGCAGTCCTATGGGGCCCACTTAGGTGATGGTCAACCTACTTTGTATTAAAATTGATTTCGACGACCATTCTTGCTCATTTTGCAACCCAAATATTTCCCTGCACTCCTCCTAAACCTCATAAACAGATTGCAAGGTTCAAGGGTGGTGAGGAACAACACTTCTATGATGTTGTGAGAATGTTGAGGGTTGTTATGAGCTAAGAGGAGCTTGGATATCGAGTTTTAGTTGCTATATAAGGTAAATGTATTATCTTCTTGATTGTGCTTAAGTTTATTCAAGTGTTGGTTGAGTTGTTTGAATGAAAAACAACAAGATATTGGTTGAAATAGCATGAGGTGTTGATGTCTTTTTGCTGGACTGTTTTGAGGTTGTGTATATGACTTCTTATGGCTAGAAATTATGTAGAATAACTTGTCTGTGTTGTGGTTGTTGTTGTTATTCTTGTCTAAGTGTTGGTTATGAATATGATATTATAAGCTAGAAGGAGGAATGGCTATATAGCACCTAAAAGTTGTTCTTGTTGTTGTTAACTCTTGTTGGGCTGAAAATGTGTTGTTAAAGATAGATATAAGGCTGGAAAATTATAATAATATGTTTAGTATGCTGGTTATGTTGTAGGTTGAAGTTAATATCAAGAAGGGGTATAAGGGCTTAAATGGGTTCTAATCTGAGCTTGTCGCTCGTCGTATTTAATAATAGTTTTGTTAATGATGTTGTATGCTGGTTATTGATATGTATAGCTGAACTATATTGTTATTGATATTTTTCTGGTAGTTGTTGATGTTGTTTGGAATTGGAGGAAAGTAACAGTTATAGGGGAAATGTTGTCCAATTTTCTACAAGTGACCTACTTGCTTAAAAGCATGTTTGTAAGTCCTTCTATAGCATTAACTACAAGTTTTACTATCTTAATGTAGATTGAAGTCTTTGGGAAGATATACATTGAGTCGTTTAAATAAACGACAAAGGTATTTTAAGGTACCTTCTTTCATTCTTTTGGCATGATTCCAACGAACGACGTAAACGAACGAATGATACTTATAAATGACTTTGTTCTTAGTAAATGTAGAAAGCTTACGTTCATTGTATTTCATGATGTATGTCTGTTTCAAGGCATTGATCTTGACTCTTATTGAATCATATATTGACGATGTTTGTTCCATAATTATAATCAAAGGTAATGACCTTACGTCACTCCGATAAGTTGATGATGTCTCTTTATGGCTCTTTCACATATATATAATTATATTATGAGTCCATGTGTGGCTCCAACGACACTATATATGCATATATATGGTATAATGGAACTATAGACGCACCCCTGATCAGGTGGATATTATGATGATGATGCCCACATAGGCTTAAGGGCGTTATATGTGCGTATATATATTATATGATGATAGCGCTATATGCGCGTATATACTGTATTCATGCATATCATAGCCCATAGTGGCGATACAGAGCCAAGTTTGAGTTTGTTATTCCTCTATTACATTGATGTCTTTTCTTGTGTTGTTACCTGCCTTACATGCTCCATACTTTATTCATAGTGATGTCCTTTTCGCATGGGGATGCTGCCTTTCATGCCCGCCGGTCCCGATAGATAGGTTGACGGTCCTCCTAGTAGGCTATCAGTTTAGTGGAAGGTGTTGGTGCACTCCACTTGCTCTGAAGTTTCCTTTTTGGTTAGTATGCTTTTGTGCATGTATTGATGGGTATGGTGGGGCCTTGCCCAGATCTTTATGACGTTATGTACTCTTAGAGGCTTGTAGATAAATGTCATGTATATATATGTTTATATGGCCTTGTCGTCCTATGTTTTGAGTGTATTAATGGTCATGTCGGCCTTATAGGCATGTATGTCACATGTATAAGTTTGTATATCATGTGGGGTCATCCTATGTCAAGTATTCCCTTATATTTTATTCTTGTTATCTCACGAAGCCCTTTCCGATACATTTACATGATAGTATGGTAAGAAAGATACATTCCATTGGTACTCAATTAAGTAAGGCACCGCGTGCCCGTCACGGCCCTCCGATTTGGGTCGTGACAAACTTGGTCTCAGAGCAGGTCTATCCTAGCGATGTCTACAAGCCGCGTCTAGTAGATTCTTATTTATGGGTGTGTTGCATGCCACACTTAAAAATAGGAGGTTTTGGGGCATTTAGGATGGTTTATTTTCTTTCACGTTCTAGATCGTGCGATTGAGCTGAGTTGTAGGGAATCGAGTCTAACGTATGTGTTGATATAGGTTATACATAGATGTTATCGCTCAGAAGAGCTGCAGCTAGTCGGGATGTTTGGAAAGGATTGGGAGGGGATATGAGATTTATGCCCTCTATTGAGACCAATCCGTATGAGGACTAGAAAGAGTCACTTCCTCAAATAGCCCCAGTTCCACCAGTATTACAGGAGCCGAGGGAAGCTCTAGCATCATTAGCTCTACCAGTTCCACCACCGGCTTCGTCTGTTCAAGATGTGAGGAATTACAGTACAAGTATTAACGCAATTGGTTGCCTCACAAAGGCTTGGCGTAACCCGAGGGGCCTTGATAGTGATAGAACCCTTGAAGGGTCAACGAGTTCACAGACTAGGGAGTCCAAGGAGCGAGAGCCATCTATATTCTCAGGGGATGATTTGGATGAGGCTAGGGTATGGGCCAAGAGGGCTAGGACAGTTGGTGATATGAGAGGACTATTAGGTGGTGGTAGGTTTCAGCAAACTGGGTTCTGCAGCCACATGCGCATGATCAGAGGTCTCAGGTAAGGCTGATGCAGGATTCGCAGACGTCAGTATTCCCTGATCATGTCAATACAGGTAGAGTGGAGCAGCCCTGACCATTGCATCATCAGTGCAGTCAGCCGTATGTCAGCCAATGCCGTGTAGGTGTGGGGTTTTGTTTTTGGTGTGGTAGTAAGAGACACAAGATATGGGCATGTCCAACACTTAAGCGTAAAGATCAAGATAGGAGTGGGGATGGAGCGTCGAGGTGAGGTGTGATGTGATTTTAATTTCTGAGCACAGGTATGTGATTACATACTGTGAAATCTCTCCTTCTATAAGTGGATGGCAAGTTATTGCATGTTCTATATTGTTGATGATTTTATCGTAGGGTGTGAATTTTGTCATATTATCGTGAATTTAAAGTATTTTAGGGGAAGTAAGTAATGAATACAAAGTCGAGGTAAAGGTAAAGTTCTTATGCTCGAACGATAATCAGAGCCATATTTATGTTCCATTACGTTAATAAGATGTGCACTCTTATCAATGTTCTGAGGGATATACGACTCAATTTTCCTTTATGATGGTTACGTTAGTCAGTAAAATGTTAGCTGAATGCGTGGAAAGCTCCAATGGACAGTTATCCGTCCATATGAATAAGTCGTAGTATGTTAATGTATTGTAGATGATAAGACTAGGATGTGAAGGATACCTTCAAGGAAGTTCTACGACTATGGGGTTAACAAATAAATGCAATATCAAGAGACTAAGGAACAAGGCCGATTAAAGTAAAGAAAGATAAAAACAAGAAGATGCTTTACTGAAATTAATAGTGAACAAGAGAATGAACAAAATACTGTCAATGGCTAACATGAAACCGAGCAAGACGGTAAATACGAAATAGAGAAATCATTAGAAAACGTAAGTTAATGTATGGTGATAACAACAAGGTCGGGAATCCAAACTATAGTAAGAATTTGAGAAGTAAATGTGCAAGAAATAACAATAAGGAATTGAACGACTAGAATTAAAGTGCAGAAAATATAGGATATGAAAAAATTCAGGGAAAGAATTGCAAGAACTTTCAAGAACGCAAGTTCTATAGCCTGTACAAGATCCAAACAACAATGTTTTTCATTTATTGAATATATCAAACACCTTTACTTAAAAAAAATCAAAACAATAGATTTAGATCATGACCGCTTTACGAGTAACTTGAGACGACAATTAATAACTAGTATTAATCGTCTTCTAAGAATACCACAAAGGAATTAATGATATCAAAATAAAGAAGTTATCTCACTACCTTCCACTATAAACTAGTAAAGGTTGATATTATTAATCAATCATGAATTACCACAATGAATGAAAAGAACTCCTATTTATAGGAGTAAAAAGTCCTTAGAAATAGGTAGGGTGGCTTCCAAGGCATAAAAGAAACCCTACAAGATTATTCTAGAATCATAAAATAAAACCCTAACTTGGAGGCTAAGCTAAATACTATAAAACCTAATAAAAACTAATAAAAATATGAGGGTGGGTGGCCAAATCCCTTTGGGGAAGATTTGGACCATTAAACTTCTAGTTTAGGATATTGGTTTGGACTCCAATTGGGCTCCTTGTAAAACATCCCCATTTGGACCTCTTTTAAGCTCATTTTGAACTCTTCTGGGTGCCCTTTTTGGTGGATTTCAAGGGCTGATTTTGGGACCCAATCTTCCTCCACTTGGACTTCAATTTGGGCCATCAAATAATTGTAAAACTTAGACAATTCATCTTCTTTGGTCTTGAGCTCTTCCTTTATAATTGAAAGCTTCTTTATTTGTCATTGAAGTCCAGCAATCTTAGTATGCAATTTTTTAGCTTGAGATCTTGTAAATGGCCCTCTTGGAGCTTCCAAAATTCTATCATTGTCCTTGATGAGATCATATAGAAGTGCGATAAGATTTGGAGGCAAGAAGAGGTATGAAATAAGTAAGCAAGTTTGAGGCTGCGAAGTAAAGTAAGATGTGTTTCCCTTCAAGGGTGAATTAATGATCTTCATCGGGACTACCAAAAGGTCAATTTAACCATGTAAGTGAGAGACACCGACACCGGAAGATGACTTAGGATGAACTAAAACTAAGGTACCGACTAGAAAGTTGAAGGACTCATGCACTAGCTAATATTACATTGATTGGGTGAAGCAGAACAACAGAAAGAGGAAATTGATTGGTGGAAGGAGAACCTGGGAGAAATTTATTAAGGCTTCCTTGACAAGAAGTTAAGCTCGTTGAGAACAAGTATGCCAGCAAGAATATATGACCCTCTATGTATATATGAACTCCAATAACTTTTCTTCGAGAAAGAAAGGTTACCCTTAAAACAACCGTATGCTACCAAGAATACGCAGTTACGAGGGGAGGAAAGACGAGTAGGATTCTAAGCGTGGAGAAAAAAGGGATTAGAACCAACTTTAAAGTAACGCATGGGTACAGACAACGAGGAACAGAGACGAATTGATGACAGGCGTGGTCAGATACTTTATACACAGGAATATCAACTTGAATAATGAGTTAATGTTGCAATATATAAATCCAAAGGAAAATTGCTGAGATTGAAAGATGAAGATAGAATGACGAATCAATCATAAGGGTTTGAAGAGGGACCCGGTTATGATTCTTGAAGTTAAAGACTGACCATGGGATATCTATATGATGTAGTCGTTAAAATTAGTCGTATCGCTATGAAGTTGCAAGTTCGATGTATAGCCGAGATGGCAGCAATGATAATGGAATTAGTACAGTATCATAAGGAAAGCCTAAACAAGAGAAACGATCCAAAATGAAAACAACAACATCGACACTGAGTATAAGATTTGGAATTGACAATAAGAGAAGTAGAAAGACTTACTATAAAAGCAAGCTAGTACACGATGACGGTTCTTCTATATCTGGAATAACAACGACAAAATATGACAAACACGTATAGTAACATAGAGTTGGAAGCCAATAGATGATATGCAGAAGTTCAATGACAAGAAACCCAAAACGTGAGAGAAACTAGAGTCGAAATGTAATAGAATGGGCCTAAACAAGAAACTGTTGACTATTGACGGTAGTAAGAATGACAAGGAGAAGTAATTCCGCATGAGAAAGAATGTTTAAATTAAGGTGAATAAAGATAGAGCTAATTTTCTAGCGAATACGTTTACTCGTAAAGCCGCAAGTGACTAACAAATGAGCGACCCAAGAGGCGGAAAAAGGATTGCTAGAAGCTCATTCGAAATATTATAGTAGGATTATCTTATAACCAAGGAGAAAAGAATATCTACAATAAGATTCCATTTTAGGCAAATCAAAAAGTGTGTCCGGTGAGGAGGAGAGACAAATATTGGAATTTAATAAGAAGAGATTTTGAGATCGAGGTCGACGGAATGTTCAAGTGTGACAGAAATTGTGAGGTGAGAGTAGGACAAAGGTCTATTATCCACTCAATTCCATTCATTTTGAAACGTCGAAGGTGTATCATCGTATCAAGAATTGCATTGGAAAAATAATATGAAGAGGGTAGTCGTAGATCGTCAGGAGTATGGTAGAATGATACGAAATATAGTAATCAGGATATGTAAAAGAATAATGATTAGTATGAAAGTCGTTAGGAATGTAGCAAGACGGATCCTACATGGGCGACTATGGATAGCTCAATAAGAACAACATTTTTTTACTAGACAAGCAACCAAGGGTAATGAAAAGTTATAAGGTGCTGGAATTAGTTGAGACAAATAATGTTTCCACCCTTATTACATACTCAAAAAGTACCCAGTTACAGAAAACATTTGCAAGCGCTCTCAAGAAAACTTGGATGTATAAGTTACTCCTAGCACAACTTCATTGATGGAGGATTAAGGGAAGCATATAAATTAGACACTTAAAGAAAATATTGTCACGGCCAAAAATCTCACCTTAAGGATCGTAATGGCACCTAATCTCTAAGACTAGGTAGGCCTAACACATGATGAGATTTAACAGAATAAAATAACTTAGCTATTAAATAAAAAGACTAATAAATGTCATAACAAAGACAAAAAATGATCGACAGTCATACATCCCAAAACCAGCAATACAAAGTCATAAGCTCTACAGAGAATACACTAGAAATCTCGAAATACAACACTATTTTGCAATACAAATAACAGTATTAAGGAAACCAGCAGAAGGTGTCAGAGGCTTGCTAGTGGAACAACAGGTATGCCTTGAAGTCTTCACAACTCATCTCAAAACTCTAGCGACCTGCACGATCCGAGGCACCTGGGTCTGCACAAATATCTGCAAAAGCGCCGTATGGGTACATCACAAACGGTACCGAGTAAATATCAAGGCTAACATTGATGGAGTAGTGATGAAGTTTAAGTCAAGACACTCACTAGATATTTAACCTATGAAGAATATCAATATAAAACTAACAACGAAAAGCATAATTAATAATGGCAACAAAGAGGAAGCATGTGATAACACGACAAATTAACCAAAACAAGTAAAACATGAAGTAAAATCAATTAAGGAAAACAATGACATATTCAAATCATCAAGTCGTTCCAACACAAGATTTACAACAAGAATTACCCGATGCACCACACATCATAATCATAAATCACAAGTCACCCTTATGACGTCGCGTGAGCTTCACATTTAAAACGTTTTTTCCTAAATAGCTTCACGCGCATAAGCATGCTTATCTCCCCACGTGTGTATTACAATGAAGCATTTTTCCTAACTAGAAACACGCGTATAAGCCCTCTTATCTCGCCGCATGCGCATCAATAAACACATCACTCTTATGCCGCGGCATGCGCATCTCATTCACAACAAAACAATCAACCGCACCACATGTTAACATATGTCACCACATTGCCCAAAGCCATAACAATACATAGCCCATGGCTCAACAACAATATGAACAAGAATCATGACAATAACACAAGAGCACGAGGAATGAACAATAATATGGGTGCTTCAAATAACAAACAATACCAATTCAAGGCATATTAATAGGCTAAGGTGTAATCCAGTTAATTACCACACATACGCCCGTATACATACTCGTCACCATATGTACATGTCGTTCCATGTAATATAAATAATGCAATTAGACCAAATCCTAAGGAGTAATTCCCCCCCACATAAAGTTAGGCAAGATACTTACCTCAATTAGCCCAATTCAATATTCTAAAAATGCTTTTCCTTAAAATTCACCTCTACTCGATTCAAATCTAACCAAAAACGAGTTAACAATATCAAACAATGCAACAGAAACCAATTTTGATTTATAAAGTTAAGATCTTTACAAAATTTCCCAAAAGTCAATCATGGGCCCGCCCAGTCAAAACCCGAGTCGAGGGGTAGATTTCGACTACCCATAACCCCATGATTCCATATATGTGTTTGATTTTCAAATTCGAGTCCAATTCGACTCTCAAATCTCAATTTTTATTTTTCAAAACATAGTCAAAATTCTCCGAAATTCCTCTTCAATTCACATGGATTAGATGTTAAAATTCATAAATATTCATGTTATATAATCAAAATCACTTACCCAATAGCTTTGAATGAAAATCTCCTCCTAAAATCACCTCTCACCGAGTCTAGGGCTCAAAAATATGATAAAATGAGACTAAGTCCGAAAGTTCACTATTTTGTTCAGCTGCAGAAGTCACAAATGCGACCCAGGGTTCACAATTGCGAATCGTCGCAAATGCGACCAAAGGACCGCAATTGCGCTGCCTGACAAGCCATGAGAATGTCGCAAATGCAACCCAGACATCGCATTTGCAATGACTTCCAAGGTTGCAAAAGCGACCAAAATTTTTGCAAAAGTCACCAGCCTATTTAATGAAGCACCTTTGCAATTATGATCAGGGCATCGCATTTGCGACCCCTGACACACCCTGCCTGCTTCACAATTGTGAACTGGTGCTCACAATTGTGATAACCTCAGCACCAGCAGTCCTGAACCAAGTCCAAACCAATCTGAAACACATTTGAAACTCACCCGAGCCCCCGGTCTCTGCACCAAACATCCACACTAGTCTAGAATTATCATACAAACTCGATCGCACGATCAAAACACCAAAATAGCATCCGGAACCACGAACTAGACACCAAAACACATAGAATTAAAACGAAACTCAAGAATCCCTAAAATCAAACCAGCGTCTTATTCTTATCAAACTTACTCGGAATGATGCAAAACTTTTCAGACAAGTTCCAAATGACAAAACGGACCTATTCCAAGTCCCGAAATAAAAATCTAAACTTAATAGCCACAAAGTTAACCTGTGGTCAAACGTAGGAAATTTCTAAACCTTCAAATTGCCAAATTCCGGCAAAAAGAGCCAATTTGACCTAAGAACCTCTAAATCCAATTCCGAGTATATGCCTAATTCTAAAATTACCATATGAACCTATTAGAACCATCAAAATACCATTCCAGGGTCGTTTTCACAAAAGCCAAACCTCGATCAACATTTCTAACTTAAGCTTTCAAGCTAAGAACCAATGGATCCAATTCAAACAAAAACCTTCCTAAAACAAAACCAAACATCCATGCAAGTCATAAAACCTCAAATACGCATAAGGGAAGCTTCAAAATGGGAAATATGGCTCAAACACACAAAACGATCGGTCGGGTCATCACATTCTCCCCCTCTTAAACAAATGTTCAACCTCGAACGAGTATAGAGACATACCTGAAGTGCCAAATATATGAGGATAACGGCTCCACATATAATGCTCGGTCTCCCAAGTATCCTTCTCGAATGGTTTACCTCTCCATTTAACCTTCGCCTAAGCTACGCTCTTCGAACTTTACTTATGGACCTGCCTGTCCAAAATAGCCACCGACTCCTCAACATAGATCAACTCCTTATCCAATTGAACTCAGCTGAAATCTAACACATGTGACGGATCACCATAGTACTTTCGGAGCATGGAAACATGAAACACCCGGTGAACTCCCAATAAGTTGGGTGAAAATGCAAGCCTGTAGGCCACCTCACCCACTCTCACAAGAATTTGAAAAGGACCAATATACCGAGGGCTGAACTTACCCTTCTTCCCAAAATTCATCACACCCTTCATGGGAGAAACTTTGAGCAGAACCCTTCATCCACCATGAATGCCACATCATGAGCCTTCCGACCAGCATAACTCTTCTACTTCGACTACGTTGTACGATGCGGATCCTGAATCAAATTCACCTTCTCCAAGGCATCTCGCACCAAATCAGTGTCCAATAACCTAGCCAAAACAGGCTCAACTAGAATTGTAAATGGCTTTCCAAACTGATCCCATGAACCCCCAAAATCAATAACACGGGTATGTAACATGTCCTCTAAAATTTGAATAGTGCACTCGGACTACCTGTCCATCTATAGATGAAATGCCGAACTCAGCTGGACCTATGTACCCAACTAATGCGGCATAGATCTCCAAAAATGCAATGTGAACTGTGTGCCTCGCTCTGAGATAATAGAAACCTGCACACCATGAAGGCATACAATCTCACGAAGATAAATTCGAGCCAGCTGCTCTGATGAGTAGGTAGTCATGACTGGAATGAAATGTGCAGACTTTGTTAGTCTATCCATAATGACCCGCACTGCATCGAATCTACTCAATGTCCGTGGAATTCCAACTACAAAATCCATAGGGATATGCTCCCGCTTCCACTCTGAAATATTAAGCATGTGAAGCAAATCACCTAGTCTCTGATGATTGTACTTAACCTGCTGAAAGTTCACACATCGAGCCGCATACTCCACAATATATTTCTTTATTATTCTCCACAAGTAGTGTTGCTTCAAATAATGGTACATCTTTGCTCCACCAGATGAATGGATACCGCGAGCTTTGGGCCTCCTCAAGAATCAGTTCCCGCAAACCATCAACATTTGACACTCAACTCCGGCCCTGAAGCCTCAACACCCCAACATCACCAATAGTCAACTCCTTGGAATCATTGTGCTGCACTGTACCCTTAAGGACAAGCAAGTGGGGATCATCATATGGACGTACCTTGATGCTCTCAAACAAATAAGACTGTGAAACCATGCAAGCAAGAACCCGGCTAGCCTCCGTAACATCAAACCTCACGAACATGTTGGCCAAAGCCTGAACATCCAAACCTAATGATCTCTCCCCAACTGGGATAAAAGAAAGACTACTCATGCTCTCAGCCTTCCTACTCAAAGCGTCAGCCACAATATTGGCCTTCCCGTGATGATAAATAATGATGATATCATAGTCCTTTAGTAGTTCTAATCATCTTTGTTGCCTCAAGTTCAGATCCTTTTGTTTGAATAAGTGTTGTAGACTCCCGTGATCTGTGAACACCTCACACGACATGTCTTAGATATAGTGCCTTAAGCGGGTGAACAATGGCTACCAACTCCAAATCGTGCACTGGTAGTTCTTCTCATAGGGCTTCAACTAACGCGAAGCATAAGCAATCACTCTACCCTCCTGCATCAACACATACCCAATGCAAATCCGTGAAGCATCACATTAAATTGTATAAGAACCTGACACTGTAAGCAAAATGAGAACTTGAGTTGTAGTCAAGGTAGTCTTGAGCATTTATAAGCTCTCCTCACTCTCGTCAGACCACCTGAATGGGGCACCCTTATGAGTCATCTAGTCAAAGTAGCAGGGATGGGTGAAACACCCACCACGAAATGTCGATAGTACCCCACCAACCTTAGAAACCTCTATATTTCTGTAGCAGTCGAAGGCCTGGGCCAACTCTAAACTTCTCCAATCTTCTTCAGATCAACCTTAATCCCCTCACTAGACACCACGTGGTCTAATAATGCCACTGAATCAAACCAAAACTCGCACTTGGAGAATTTACCATATAGCCTCTTCTCCCTCAAAGTTGGGATCGCGATCCTCAAGTGTTGCTCATGATCCTCCCGGCGGCGAGAATACACCAATATATTGTCAATAAATACGATAATGAAGGAATCAAGATAAGGCTGGAACATGTTTGTCATCAAGTGCATAATTTGTGCTGGAGCATTGGTCAGCCCAAAAGGCATTACCGTGAACTCATAGTGACCATAGCAGGTCCTGAAAGCCATCTTTGGAATATCTGAAGCCCTAATCTTCAACTGGTGGTACCCGATCTCAACTCAATCGTTAAAAATACTGATAGCATCAAGGATAGGGATAGAGTTTTGGAAGCTCCAAGAAAGCTATTTACAATATCTCAAGCTAAATAATTGCAGACTAAGGTTGCTGGACTTCAATAGAAAATAAAGAAGCTTTTAATTGTAGAAGACGAGCTCAATCCCAAAGGAGCTGAATTTGCCAAGTTTTACAATTATTTGGTTGCCCAGATTGAAGTCCAAGAGGAGGAAGATTGGGTCCCAAAATCAGCTTTTAAAGTCCACCAAAAGGGCACTCGGAAGAGCTCAAAATGAGCTTAAAAGAGGTCCAAAAGGGATGTTTCAAAAGGAGCCAAATTGGAGTCCAAATCAATGGCCCAAACTAGTAGTTTTAAGGCCCAAATCTACCACCCAAAGGGATTTAGCCGCCCACCCTCTTATTTTTATTAGTTTTTGCTAGGTTTTCTAGTATTTAGCTTAGCCTTCGAGTAAGGGTTTTATTTTACAATTCTAGAATAATCTTGTGGGATTTCTTTTATGCCTTGGCTGACACCCTACCTAGTTTTAAGGACTTTTTACTCCTATAAATAGGAGTTCTTTTCATTCATTGTGGCACCACATTATTGATTAATAATATTATACTTTGAGAGATCTTTTGAACATTTGTTACTTACGCTTTGAGATTTATCTTTCAACCTTTACTAGTTAAATGTAGTAAGATAACTTCTTTATTGTGATATCATTGATTCATTTGTGGTATTCTTAGAAGGCGATTAATACTAGTTATTAATTTGTGTCTCAACTAACTGGTAAAGCGGTCAAGATCCGAATCTATTATTTTGATTTATTTTTAAGTAAAGGCGTTTGATTTCTTCAATAAATCAAAATGATGTTGCTTTAATTTTGTCAAGGCTATAGAACTTGCGTTCTTGGAAGTTCTTAAAATTCTTTCCTTAAATTTTCCCATATACTTTATTTTCTGCACTTTAATTCTAGTCGTTCAATTTCTTATTTTTATTGCATCCGCATTTACTTCTCAAATTCTCACTCTAGTTTGGATTCCCGACCTTGTTGTTATCAAGTGGTATCAAAGCGGTTCTATAAAGATTTCATTCTTGATAATTCTTGGGTTTTCTTGAATACAAAGAGCCTAAAAAGAAAAAAAACCTTACTGTAGCATCGTGATTAGTAACTTGAAAAACAAAGTTTAAAAAAAAGCAAAAAAATGAAAATCAGTTAAAAAAAATGAATTGCTTGCTCTCAAAGAAATTTCTTTTGTATTTAATTTGTTTCAAAAAATTAACAAAGGAAACAGGAATGGGGGATCCTAGATTTCAAAGACGAGAAAAAAATCAATTTTTCTTACTCTTTATGATCTAAATTTATAATCCTTTCCTTTTGTTCTGTGTCTTGTTTCAACCGAGCCTACTAGTTCTAGGATTTGGTTCTTCTTTCATTCGTTCCCCAAAAATCTATGTTTTACTACTAAGAACTTCATACGAGTTGGGTTTAACTATAAATCTACAAAGTATTTTGTTCAAAGGTTATTTCGAGAGGAAAAAAGGCAATTGTGTGTGAGAACAATTGGGGGAAAAGTTAATTTGTGTGATACAGTTTAATTATTCTATTTAAGATGCCACGTATAGCTAGTAATGATGAACAAAAGGGTTCTCCAAGAAGCCAAAATCAAAGCAAGAAATGATTTTACCTTGAAAGCTATGCATCAACAATTCGAAAAGTTGAATTTGTAATTCCAAGAGATGAGGGACATCATTGCTGAGCAAAATGATACAACAGCAGGATTTAGGAGGGGAAATAATGTTACGCCCCAAGCTAGGACAAATGTGCCCCTTGCTTCCATTGTAAATCAAGACAACCCTATAGATGATTTTAATGATATTGATTTTCATAGGGTGGGAAGGGCTGGGGGGACAAAGAAGTAGAGTAGAAGATGATAATATAATTAGTATAAAGATGAATATGCAATCTTTCAAGGGAATAAGGGATCTAGACTTGTACCTTGATTGGGAGAGAAAGGTTGAAACCATCTTTGACTGTCACAACTACTATGAGGGTAAGAAGGTTAAACTTGTTATTGTTGAGTTTTCTGACTATGCTGCTATTTGGTGGAAAAGGCTTACTAGGGACAGATTTCAAGAAGGACAAGCACCAATTGCTACTTCGGCTGAGATGAAGAGGGTGACGAGGAAGATATTTGTGCCCTCACACTTTCAAAGAGAGCTACAACAACATATTCAAGCATTGAATCAAGGGTCCATGTCTGTGAATGAATACTTTAAGGCTATGTATATGGCTATGATCCAAGCTAATTGTATGGAGGGAGAAGAGGATACAATGTCTAGGTTTTTAAATGGGTTAAATAAGGAAATAGCTTATGTAGTAGAATTATATCAATATGTAATAATAGATGAGTTAGTTGATTTGTCTGTAAAGGTAGAAAAGAAAAAGAAAAAAAAAGCAAAGTAGCTCATGGAAAGGTCGCTCAAACACTATCTCTAAGAAGCCATGTCCTAATCAAGATATAAAGAGTTCTTCTAGACCTCAAGAAGACAAGGGTAAGGTAAATTAGAGAATAAGGAGGTAGGTAAAACCTTTAACCTTAAACCTTCTACACCTACTAGTTCTATTCAATGTCATAAATGTAAAAGAAGGGGATATATGATGCACGAATGTCCAAGTAGAAGAAACATCATTCTTAGAGTGAAAAAAGTGAGGAGAAGAAGAGGGAGATGTGAGTGATGAAGATGTTATTTAACTATTGCATGTTGATATGATTGGGTTATCTAGGATGGTTGTGAGTGGAGAATAAGAGTGGAAAAAGTGAGGAAGAGGAGCGGGGTGTGAGTGAAGATGAAGATGAAGTGGAACTACCTTCTAATGATGGCATGATTGGGGTAGTTAGGAGGATTACGACTATCAATTTGGGAAGCAATAATGAAGAACAAAGGGAGAATATATCCCATACTAGGTGTGGGATAAAGGGAAAAACTTGTTCTATGAATATTGATAGTGGTAGTTGTCCTAATGTGGTGAGTTCATACTTTGTGGGAAAATAGGGACTTGCATGCATGATACACCCTATTCCCTATAGACTCCAATGGTTAAATGATAGTGGTGAACTAAAGTTAAACAAACAATGCATGATTTCATTCAATGTTGGTAGATATGAGGATGATATTCTTTGTGACATAATCCATATGCAAGCTTGTCATATCTTACTGGGTCATCCTTGGCAGTATGATAGGAATTGTTTCATGATGGAAGGAAGAATAGATATTCTCTTGAGCTTAATGGCAGGAAATTTACTCTTGCACATTTATCTCCCTCTCAAGTGTTTGAATATCAAAAGAGATTAAGAGAAATAATGGAAAAACCAAGGGGAGGGATAAACAGTGAGCTTGAGGTAAAAGAAAAAAAGGAGACCAAGAGTCAGAAAAAAAGAGAGATGGCCGAGAGAGAGAGAGAGAGAGAGAGAGAGAGAGCAACAATTGAGAGAAGAGATAAAAAAGGGTTCGAGTTAAAAAATAAAAAGTCTTGGTCAGAGGAAAGAGGCTAAGGAAAGGAAAAAAGAGAGTTTCTATATAAAATCCAAAGAGTGTTTAAATGCAAGAAAAGAAGGGTTACCCATAATACTATTTACTTACAAAGAAGCTTTGATTAATTCTAAGTTACTAACTTTTGCTTTGCCAAGTAGTATTTTTTCTCTTTTGCAGTATTCTGAAGATGCATTTCCGGAAGATATCCCTACTAGATTTCCACCTTTACGTGGCATTGAGCATTAAATTGATTTTGTTCCTGGATCACAAGGACTAATCCAGAAGAGACAAAAGAGCTTCAAAGCCAAGTTGAGGAGTTGCTTGAGAAAGGCTTTATGAGAGAGAGCATGAGCCCGTGCTCTGTTCCCATCCTATTGGTACCCAAAAAGGATGGAACTTTGAGGATATGCCTGCATTGTAGAGCAATCAACAAGATAACGGTAAAGTATCAACATCCTATTCCTCGTCTTGATGACATATTGGATCAACTACATGGATCCAAAATATTTTCTAAAATTGATCTAAAAAGTGGTTAGCATCAAATTCGAATGAATCCTGGAGATTTATGGAAAACTGCTTTTAAGACCAAATATAAGCTTTATGAGTGGTTAGTTATGTCTTTTGGCTTGACTAATGCACCTAGCACTTTCATGAGATTAATAAATCATCTCTTTAAGGATTTTTATGAAAATTTTGTTGTGGTGTACTTTGATGATATCTTGATCTTTTCTAACACTTTTATTTGCTAATCTTAAAAAGTGTACTTTTTGTGTAGATCGTGTGATTTTCTTGGGTTTTCTAGTTAGTTCTAAAGGAGTTGAGGTTGATGAAGAGAAAATCAAAGCAATAAAGGAATGGCCTAAACCTAAGAGTGTAACTGAAGTTAGGAGTTTTTATGGACTTGCTAGTTTTTATAGGAGGTTTGTGAGAAACTTTAGCACCATTGCTTCTCCTTTAACTAAAGTTATTAAAAAGGATAAGATTTTTACATGGGAAAAAGAAAACGATTATGCTTTTAACTTGTTGAAAGAAAAGTTATGTTCTGCTCATTTATTACAATTGCTTGATTTTTCTAAATCTTTTGAAATTGAATGTGATGCTTCTGGCAAAGGAATAGGTGTTGTTTTGATGCAAGATTCTAAAGCTATTGCCTACTTTAGTGAGGAGTTGAGTGGAGCCACATTTAACTATTCCACTTATGACAAAGAGCTATATGCTTTAGTAAGGGCTTTAGCCACATGACAAAATTACTTGTGGCCAAGAGCATTTGTCATTAAAACTGACCGTGAATCCTTGAAATACTTGAAGAGTCAAGGTAAGCTTAGCAGGAGGTAGGCTAAGTAGGTTGAATTCATTGAAACTTTTTCTTATCCAATTTCTTACAAACAAGGGAAAGAAAATGTTGTTGCTGATACACTTTCAAGAAGGTATGTCTTATTTTCTACTCTGACTTTAAATTGATGGGTTTTGATCAAATCAAGGGAATTTATGGTAATAATGTTGATTTTTGTAAGATTTTTGTAGATTGTAAGTTGGGTCATTTTGAGAGGTTTAATCTTCAAGATGGGTTTCTTTTTAAGAAAAATAAGTAGTGTATCCCTAGTTACTCTTTACGTGAAGTATTTGTAAGGGAAGCACATTGTGGAGGGCTTATGGGTCACTTTGGAGTCCTAAAGACACTAGACAAACTTACTGAAAATTTCTTTTAGCCTGACATGAGAAAAGATGTTGAAAGAGTGTGTGCACAATATTTGGAATGTAAACAAGCTAAATCTAAAGTGATACTGCATGGTATTTACATGCTATTTCCTATTCCTACTTCACCTTGGATTGATATTTCTGTCGAGTTTATGTTAGGTTTGCCTAGAACAAGGTATGGTAAGGATAGTATATTTATTGCGGTAGATAGGTTCTCGAAAATGGCTCATCTTATTCCTTGTTTAAAGACTAATGATACTTCACACATGTTGATGATCTATTTGTAAAAGAAGTAAAATTGCAAGGTGTACCTAGAACTATTATTAGTGATAGGGATGCTAAGTTGAGCCACCTTTGGCGTGCATTTTGGGGGAAGTTATGCACTAAATTATTATTTTCTACTTCTTGTCACCCACAAACTCATGGACAAACTGAAGTAGTTAATATAACCGTAAGAAACATGTTTAGGGCTGTTTTGAGAGGTAAATTAACTTCTTGGGAAGATTACTTACCTATGATTGAATTTGCTTACATTAGAACAATCTATTTTTCTACAGGTATATCTCCATTTGAGGTTGTTTATGGTTTTAATCCCCTTACTCCCATTGATTTATTATCATTACCTACTAATGATATTACTAATATTTATGATAGGACAAAGGCTGAGATGATGAAAAATATCCATGGGCAAACAAAGCTTGCAATTGAGAAGAAAAAAGGGCAATCTGCCCTGAAAAAGAATAAGGGTAAAAAAAACAAGTTATTTTTAAACCTGGAGATTTAGTTTGGGTTCACTTTAGAAAGAAGAGATTTTCTTCCAAAAGGAAGTCAAAGTTGCATCCTAGAGGAGATAGCCAATTTCAAGTCCTTGAAAGGATTGGAGATAATGCTTACAAGCTGGATATTCCTGGTGAGTTTCAAGTAAGTGCTACATTCAATGTTGCTGACTTGTCTTTGTTTAATGCAGGATTGAATTCGGGGAAGAATTCTTTTCAAGAAGAGGGGAATGATAGCACCAAGGACAAGGATAGAGTTTTGGAAGCTCCAAACAAGCCATTTACAAGATCTCAAGCTAAAGAATTACAGACTAAGGTTGCTGGACTTCAATGGCAAATAAAGAAGCCTTAAATTGTAGAGGAAGACATCAAGCCCAAAGAAAATGAATTGTCCAACTTTTATAATTATTTAGTGGCCCAAATTGACGTCCAAAAGGAGGAAGATTGGGTCCCAGAATCAACTCTTGAAGACCACTAAAAGGTCACCCACAAGAGCTCAAAATGAGCTTAAAAGAGGTCCAAAAGGGGGTGTTTCAAAAGGAGCCAAATTTGAATCTGAACCAATGACCCAAACTAGTAGTTTTAAGGCCCAAATCTACCCAAAGGGATTTATCCACCCACCCTCTTATTTTTATTAGTTTTTATTAGATTTTCTAGTATTTAGCTTAGCCTCCAAGTTCGGGTTTTATTTTACGATTCTAGAATAATCTTATATGGTTTCTTTTATGCCTTGGCAGCCACCCTACCTAGTTTAAAGGACTTTTTACTCCTATAAATAAGAGTGCTTTTCATGCATTGTGTCACCACATTATTGATTAATAATATTATACTTTGAGATATCTTTTGAACATTTGTTACTTATGCTTTGAGATTTATCTTTCAACCTTTACTAGTTCATAGTTCAAGGTAGTAAGATAACTTCTTTATTGTGATATCATTGGTTATTTTGTGGCATTCTTAGAAGACGATTAGTACTAGTTATTAATTGTTGTCTCAAGTTACTCGTAAAGCATTCAAGATCTGAATCTATTGTTTTGATTTGTTTTTTAGTAAAGGCGTTTGATTTCTTCAATAAATCAAAACATTTTTGCTTGGATCTTGTCAAGGCTATAGAACTTGCGTTCTTGAAAGTTCTTGGAATTCTTTCCCCGAATTTTCCCATATTCTTTATTTTCTGCACTTTAATTCTAACCGTTCAATTCCTTATTGTTATTACTTCCGCATTTACTTTTTAATTTCTTAATCTAGTTTGGATTCCCAACTTTGTTGTTATCAAATACATTAGCACCGTGAAATTGATCGAATAAATCATCAATATGCGGTAGTGGGTACTTGTTCTTGACAGAAACGTTGTTCAACTACTTGTAGTCAATTCACATTCTCATAGAGACATATTTATTCTTCATAAATAAAACTGGAGCACCCCAATGTGAGACACTCGGTCTAATGATACCCTTATCAAGCAACTCCTGAAGTTGTTCCTTTAGTTCTTTCAACACCACCGATGCCATGCAATATGGTGGAATAGATATGGGTTGAGTGCCCGACACCATGTCAATACCAAAATCAATATCCCTATCGGGTGGCATGCCTTGTAGGTCCGATGGAAACACATATAGAAACTATCTCACTACCGGAACTGACTCAACGGTAGGAGTATCAGCACTAACATATCTCACAAAGGCTAAGTATACCAAACACGCCTTCTCAACCATCCATTGTGCCTTCATTAAAGATACTACCCTACTAGGAACATGACCCAATGAACCTCTCTACTCCAACCTCGATAACCCCGCCAATCTATGCCCAAAATCACATCAAAATCCATCATGTTGGGTAACAGAAGGTAAACTCTAGTCTCATAATCCCCGATGGTGACCAAACACGACCATAGACATGGTCCACCATAATGGAAACCCCAACAGGTGTACGCACATAAACATTGGTCCTCAAAGAATCACGAGACATATCCAAATATTAAGCAAAGTAAGAGGACACATACGAATAAGTAGAACCCGGATCAAATAAAACTGATGCATCTCTATGACATACCGGAACAATACATGTAATGACATCATCTGATGCAACAACCTCAGTCCCTAGGAAAAGCATAAAAATGGGTTAGGGCTCCCCCTCTAGAACACAATTTATCTCCCTATCATCTACCCCTAGCTAGCTGTGCAGGTGGAGTAGCAATTGGATCAGCAACCATAGCCTGAGTGCCCTGTGGAGGTCCACCTATCCGAAGTCAGGGGCAATCCCTCATCATGTGCCTAGTATCACCACACTCGAAACAACATCTCTGCGGGCATGGTTGCTAGTACTGAGTCTGACTCGGATACCTAGAATAACTGTAGTAGGCACCCCCGACAGAAGGTGCACTAGAAGATGGCTTCCCAAAATGAGTACTCTAAGATCCCTGAATAGCTGGAGTACTGCGAGTAACCTGAAGTGCAGATTGAACTGATCGACTGATATAACCTCTACTATGACAAGCTGAAGCTATAGAGTGGGAATCACTAAATCCTCCAACATTTCGAGGCCTCTTAGCCTCTTTATCTCTTTTCTCCTTATCACAAATATGTTCCAACCTCATAGCGATGTCCACAACTTGCTGGAATGAATTATCACTCTCCAACTCCCGTACCATCCCAAAATTGAGACCATAACTAAGTCCCTCAATAAATCTACATAATCTCTCTCTAATAGTAGAAACCAAAGCTGGTGCATGCTGGGATAGCTCAGTAAACCTCATAGAATACTCGAACACAATCATAGTCCCTTGGCGCAAATGCTCAAACTCAGTGCGCAACGCATCCCTGAGGGTCTGTGGAACTAACTCCCTCAAAAATAGATCAGTGAATTGAGCCTAAGAAAGTGGCGTTGCTCCAGTTGGCCTACTCTCCTCATAAGCCTGCCACCATCTATATGCCAACCCCATCAGCTGGAAGATAGTAAGGTCGACCCCACTTACCTCCACCATGCCCATAGTGGTAGAATACAGTGACACTAGTCTAGAAAACTCTGTGCATCCTCAGAAGTTGTGTCGCTAAAAGTAGGAGGAAAGTACTTCTTGAACCTCTCTAGACTCTTCTTCTCCTCTTTTAACGACACTGGCCTGACCTCAGGCTGAACTGCGGTCACTATTTGTACCGGCATAATACCCAAAACCTGATCAACATGAGCCTTCTGCTCTAGAGTACGAGCGGTGAGAGTCTGAGCTCTTCCCCTGCCTAAGAAGTAGCTGGTGCAACGAAGATTAATCCCACCTAAGTCAAGGTACCAAACATGATCAAGAAGTGCGCTAAGGTCTCCTGAAGTCCAAGGGTAGCAACAGGCGCCTCAGGTGCCTGCTCCCCAACTGGAGTTACTGGTGGCTCCTCGGTCGTGGCCCTGGCATGGCCCCTCGCTGCAGCACGTGCTCCACCTCTGCCCTGGCCTCACCGATACCAGGGACAACATCGTCAGCAACTGAAGCTCGTGTCCTTACCGTCTATGAGAGAATAGAAAGACAAAGGCTCAAATTCCAAAATCAATAAGTATGCACGATAAGGAATGAAAGAAGTAGAATTTCCTAACAGTTATGTAGCATCTCAAAGATAAGTACAGACGTCTCTATACCAATCCGAAAGACAATACTAAACTTGCTTATGACTCATAGAAACTATGAACCTGAAGCTCTGATACCAACTTGTCACGACCCAAAATCCCACGTTAAGGATTGTGATGGTGCCTAGTCTCTAAGACAAGGTAAGTGTCATGCCCCAAAACCGAGGTGCACGACCGGCGCTCAACCGAGTGAACCTGATTGAGCAAGCCTGTTAGATTCTATTCTACCCAAACTCATCCATGAATAGGGATAATACATATTATCATTAATTAGACGAACATGTGTTCATGTCTACAATACCAATTCATTTCCAATAGTTTCATCATTTTTTAAAAGTCTCAAATGGACAAGTAATACGTCCACAACATAACATAGTTTTTCTTTCCCTAGCACAAATACACAACCCACATTATGTCTACGGAGCCTCTATAGATAAAGAAGAGTGCAATGATAATGCCGGCAACAAGGCCTCGGCTATACCTCAAACCGAATACACAAAGTACAAAATATTCCTGACCCCAGAATGAAGTGGGGCTCACCAAGTCAGTTGGGAAGAAGGTGCATTGCTATCACTGACCAATATCTCCTGTTGTGGAACCACCTGCATCCATTGAAAGATGCAGCGCCCCCGGCAAAAGGGACGTTAGTACTGTTGAAAGCACTAGTATGTATAACTAAACACCCTCTCAATAGAATGACAAATAATACAAATAAGATTATCATAATAT